>JBBYHM010395551.1:0-13920 GCA_038381775.1 Adansonia rubrostipa | reverse complement strand
GTACTAATACTAACTAGACTTGTCTGCTCAGCTTTACAGGTCTAGTTCGTTTAAGTTAAATTTTGAATATAATTTTTGTCAATTTAAATTGATTTGAAATAATATTTAATAATAAAAATATTTATATTTAAATTTAATTATAAAATATATAAATATTAATATAAAAATAATTTTTTAATTTTTTATTAATTATAAATAGTAATATATAGATAATCTAAGTAAATCAAGTCAAATTTAAACCTAAACAAATAATATAAATTTTTTCAAAATCATGATCTGGCACATAGACGATGATTATCCCGTTCAAGATTTAAGCTCTAATCTAATCATTTAGTGTGGCTAATTTTTAAATTGAATCTCTAACTTAATCACTTCAAGGCCAACACATTAATTTTTTTTATTTTACGTATCACTATATACTTTAGACATTGTTGTCTATTCTTGTAATTGTAAAAAATAGTTGAGGCTGATTGTGGTCATAAATTTTAAGTCTTTTTAACTTTTAATTTATATATTTAAGTTTTTAATTTGTACTCTAATAAGTTCTTAATCTTTCATTTGCGCTTAAATGAACTCTTAATAGAAATTAATATTTTATCTGAAATAAAGCTTTATTTAGGTGTAAATAAAAAATAAGGATTTTATTTGGATAAAAAAATTATCTTAAAGTAAGAAATAATTGAAAATATAAAAACTTATATTTTTTAACATAATTGTTTTTAGATAAAAATAATATAAAAAGTATATTTTATTTAGATAAATTTTTAATATAATTGTATTTAGATAAAAATATAAAAAAAATTATCTAAAAGAAAAAAATAAATGAATTTTTTTTAATATTTTAGCTTAACATATTATATAATACAACAAAAGTCACCGTTGCACTATTCATATCTTTCTTTTCCTTTTTCTTATATTTTAATTAAAATACATCATTTTCATAATGTACTTTTTTTTTTCATTTCTTTCCTTTATTTTTTATTTTTTAGAAGAATACCTCGTAAGTAGATATAACTTGCATATTTCTTTTAACAAAAATTTCAGATTTTGCATGAAAATCTTAAATAACAAGTTATTTATGGAAATGGGTATTAGTCTTACATTGTAAAACTTAATCCCTAATTAAAAAAAAAAGATTTTATATTTTTTTCTAATAAATATTCTCATAAATCTCCTCATTTGAAAGAAGAAAAAAAACAAAAACAAAACAACACGAAAGAAATAAAGAAAGAAAGAAAGAAGAAAAAACCCATTAATCTATGAATTGACGGAAAGGCTTTCTTGGACCACAACTTAATTATAATATATTTAGAGTTCAATTAAAAAAATATCATTTTTTTAATTACAAAAAAACCTACTAGATTTAACACAGTGAAAAATATGATTTTTTTTAAATATATTTTAAATGAAAGTAAAAGTTATTGGATAAAAATATAAGTTGTACTATATATATTGGAATATTTTTAAAATAATGAAAGTTCATGTCTTCAATACTCATAAAATAATATCTCATAATTATTTAATTAAGAGTAATTTCTTTTGGTTAATTATCAAGTGGTGTAACTATCCAAATGAACATGTATTAAGAAAAGTTTTGTCTATAGGAAGAGGCATTACTTTACCTATAAATAGAACCCCTCTCATTTAGAAGACATATATAAAAAAAAAGATAGAAAAATAGATAAAAAACTAAATGGAATTTTGGTAGCTTTGTCACACACTACTTAGTGCATAATGGATTGATGTCGTCAATATAAAACACCGTCAATCGTAGGGCTTCATTGTATCCTCAAGGTTTATATGCCAATAATCCTTTTGCATACCTAATTAATTGTGGAGGCAAATAAAACTCTAAAGAAAGTAACATTGCTACACGCTTTGAAACCTTTATCAATTTCTCATGTTTTTCGGTTTCCTACATACTAACAATATATAATACAACAAAAGGGAAGAGTCTTTTGAACTAATCAAATTATCTATTATTATTAATTATATTACTAATTTTTTATTTTAAATATTTTTTTATTATTAACAAGATTTGTCACATTTATAAATAAGAATTTTAATTATATTGAAAGATTTGGTTAAACAAATTTATTGGATAGTAAGATTTATAAAAAAAAAAATTTTAATTCTATTGAAATATTTTGAGTAAATGAAATCTATTTGGTGATAAATAAAAGGAGTTAAAATTTGTATTGAATTAATTTATCTTCAAAGTTATAATCTTTCTTTAACTTGAAAAAAGTAAAAAGGATAAGTTACATTAATTTAATTTTAAATGTTAAAGTAAATTTTAATTACCTATATAACATGTAACTTTATGTTCAATATATAAAATTTTGTAAATAAATAAGTGTTTTATAATATAAATATTTTATATTATATTATAAGTAGTAATAAAATTTATTTGATTTTGTGTTATAAAGATTAATAGAAATTGTCATCGAAAATTTCAATAGTGTGATAATTTTTTAGAAAAAAAGCTATTACTAGAATATTTTAGAAAATGCTTTTAATAATTAATTGTGAGTAGAATTCGTAAGTAGTTAAATCTTATTAAACAATAATTATATAATTAAAGTTTAGAAGTAACAAAACCTCATGTCAATATGAATATTATTACGGCTTTTAATTTTAATCTATTACTCATATAAGCTATAGAAAAAGTTTGAGAGCACTGATTTTTTAAAACTGGATAGTGTTTTTTTTTCTCCCTCATTTGATTGGCAAGCTATTAGGTTTCAACATATTAAATTATAGTTTTGGACAAATTATTTAAAATGATTTTATGACTTTTTTCTTTTTTTTTAGATTTTATACTAAATTTTTAACTTATATTCTAATAATATTTCCTTTTAACTAGTATTTTTTATTTAAAATATTTTATGTAATGTCATACTTGTTGCTATGATCTTTTTATTATTAAAATAATTTTTTTACAAATAAAAGTTAATTAGCATTTATTAGTAATTTTCAAAAAGAATAAAAATTACAAGAGTAAAATTAGTAACTTTTTAAGAGTGAATATAGAGATTTTTATGTAAAATATTTTATGTAATATCAGATTTGTTTCCATGGTTTTTTTATTATTAAAATAATTTTTTTTTCAAATAAAAGTTAATTAATATATAAAATTATGTGTGGGGCAATTATAAGTAATTTTTAAAAGGAATAAAAATTACAGGAGTAAAAGTTGAAACTTTTTAAAAGTGAATTTTTTTTTTATTTTAAATGTTTATATTTAAAAAAGTTAAAAGCCATTAATATCCTTAATTTTATTTCTTGGTTATAGTTTTACTTTGATTTTTATGTTAATTCTTTAAATAAATTGATGTTATTTAACTCGCATATGGTAACTTAATTAAAAAGTTTATAATATGTACAGATGTATATATAATTATAATCATTAGCAATGGCAATGGCAACTTCGCTAATTTAAAAACATCACGTGCTTAAGGTTAGATGACTTTGAATTTAAGTATTAATAATACTTCAAAAGTACTTTTAAAATGAAAATTGAAGCAATCTATTTATCTCGAATTTTATGTTATTAATGAAGCTTTTTTCTTTTTTAAAATTAATTCATACAATTTTTTTTTTAAAAAGCACTCCCTAAAATAAAATAATGATGACTAAAAATGGTGTTTCGAAAAATATAGGATGAGTTTGTCAAGTTTGTTTGCAAAATTTGCGTTCCTAAGAAACATTTTTGAAAATATACGTGGCACCGTAAATCTATTCATCAGCTATGTTGCTTGTCCGACTCAAAATGGGTTAAGTATAAGATAAGTTTTTAATAATCCAAATTGACTCAATTTGATCTTAATATTATTTAAATAATAAAAAATAATTCAAAATTAATTAGAAAATTATATAGATATTAATATAAAATTTTCATTTTAGTATATTTTAAATTGTAAAAAAAAAAAAAGATTTTGTATCAAGATCATAAAAAAAAATTAATTTGAAACTTAGTTTGGACCGACCGGTAAATATGTCTATTTAATATTTTTCTTATTTTTATCAAAAATAAAATAAAAAAGAAAAAAATATATAGTTTTTAGATTGTCCACGCATGTTAGGCATTGCCAAGGACATGGAAACAAAGCAAGGTAAAAAGTTTTTGGGTGTTTGGAAGTGAAAACGAAAATGGCGAGGCAAAGTACTTAAACGAGCTTGTATCTACTTGGCGTGGCTGCTACTACTGCTCTTTCTCAATTACCAAAATACCCTTGACATTTCTATTTTTTTACACACAAAACTAACAAAGGAAGCAAAGCACGCAGATTACCTTACACACCATACACACTGCAGGTGTCTCTTCCAAAAGCTTTCTCTCTATTATCTATTTTTTTCTCTTAACCCATGTTCTTGAGAAGCAGCATAACCTTAATCTCTTCAAATCTGTTTATTTCTTGATCTGGGTTTTAACACTCCTTTCTCCACATCATATTGGTTTTTTTTTTTTCCAAGTTTGAGACTTTCATTACTCTTTTGTTATTTCCTAGTTTTTAACTTTCTCAAATATACTAGCACTGGAAAAAAAAAACTATGTGGATTTTGATTATTTTTTGTATGTCTGCTTGGTTCTAACAGATTCAAACCAATGGGTTTCTTGTTAAAGATGCATTTTCACTTTGGTTCCTTTCAGGTTCGTTCCACTTCCCCCCCCTCTCTCTCTCTGTCTCTCTCTCTCTCTCTCTCTGTGTGTGTGTGTCTTATCTATCTATATATATATATATTGTATTGGACTGTTTGATTTTTGGTTTCGTTTCTTTTTAAGTTAGTTCCTATGTTGAGTTTAACTGCTTTTTGTTAGATCTTGATTGAATGACCTGCTAAAGATTGTGAATTGTTTTCAAAGTTTTAGGTTTTTCTTTTTGATACTATAGAATCAGTTTTTAATGTTTATTCTGTTCTTTTATTCAGTATATTGGTGTTCTCTCTGCTACAAAGTGTGTTTAATGTACATTTCAATATTATTTTTTTTCTTATCAATCATTTTAAGGCTGTTCATTTTATTTTCTAGTTCATGCTTTGATTGGATATTTGCAATTGTAAATTCACTTTATTCCCAATTTGATGTGGTGGAAATGTCGAAAAAAATGATATAATTCAATATTCTGTCGGCATAATGTACTTTTCTCATGTCTAGTAGAATTATAAACTTCACTCAATCTAGCTTGCTGTCCATAGAAATCGGTAACCCAAGTTTTTATTTAATTTTTGTAATCTCTTTTCTCATTGCAATTAGACCAGGATTATATATATATATATATATATATATATATGTATATTCTCAGATGTCCTATCTGCAGCTTTTAAACTTCTTCTTTTGATATATTCTGAAACTTTGAATCAGCCCTCTCATTAGTTTAACTACACAATGGTACCTTTTTAATTTTAATGATTGGCTAGCCGTATAGGTAGTCGAGAGTCTACAATGTTCACTGACATATGCTTGAGAAAGTTTTTGCTACTGTAATGCTTAATGTTTGTGCTTGTCGTCATCAAGTTTCTCAATTGAACTAGAAAGCATTTATCTGAAAATTCGTCCGATGTTAGCCTCTTTTTTGGCTAAGTCCATTATCGATGAGACCTTTTTATCGCCTCAGTCCACGAATCCTTTGCTGTTCAGAATGCCATGATATTGGCTTCTTTAAAATTTTGAGCTGCATATGTATTGAGTTCGATTTTGATATTTGTTAAAATTTAATGAAATCTGTTATTGTTTCTTTAACCAAACTCTTTTTATCTGTGGATATATGGTTTGACAGATTGCAACTTTATTTGCGTGAGAGCCTTTCATTAGTCAGGTTTAAGATTATGGGTAGAGGTAGAGGAAAGGGGAAGAAATCGACTGTTAGCAACCATGAGGATACCGGAAGTGGCGAAGAAGAGAAAATTCCGGCACAAAAGAGAAGAGGAAGGCCACAAAAACCATTAAAAGATGAAATCGATGAAGAAGAAGAAGAAGTTGAAAAAATCGAAGAGGAGGATGGTGAGGATGGAAAAGCTGGTGTCGCAAGGAAAGAGAGAAAGAGTCCATCTGCTGCAGAGAATGGAAAAAAGAGAAAGCATAACTCACAGGTCAAAGAGAAGCTCGATGCAGTCAAAGAAGAGAATGTCATTAGCACCAGATCAAGCACTGATGACTCGTCAAAATCTAATGGTTTCCGGCAAATTGGTAGTAGGCGGAAAAGTAAGCCACGCCGAGCGGCTGAAGCAGGTGTCGAATGCAAGTGAGATCATGGTACTTATTGCTATAGGTCTCTTCCATTTCTCTTTGCCAGATACATTTTAGGATCTGAAGTGAGGCCTAGCAAATTTCTATTCAAAATTGCATTTAGGTAATTGTTTCCTTTGATTTTTAGCCATTCCCTATCTTTAATTCCTTTCTATTTTATTCAGTTTCGGAGTTTTGGAACTGATTCTGCTGGTTGTAATTTTTTATAATGCTATTATAATCCATATCATCAGTGGATTCTTGTAATATATCATCTGGATTACAATGCAAAGCTCTTCTTTTCGCTTTATTTTATGATTATTTGGCAGCTGGTATAATACCAAGTCGGTACATAATATATACTGCAACTAATGGATGACTTTTAAATCTGATTTTCTTTCCACTCTCAAAGTTTGTCCAATGACATAAGAATCCATTCATTTGCCATTTAAATTACGTTTATGTTCTTTACATATATAGGTATTAGAAATAATTATGATACATTCACGGGTATGTCTAATTTTTTTTTTTCAAGATTTTCATGTATTTGGAGGGTCCTTGGAGAATCACATACTCATACCCATATTCGGATATGTGTCAGACACAGTTACTTGAAGCAAATGAAGATTGGGAGCAACATAGGTCATTTGTACTTTGCTTTCATGGCATTTAGCTATGTTTCGTACTGTCTTTTCACTTGTTGGTAGACCCTTTTTTAAGTTTCCGCTCTTCTGGTTAGAGTAGAACCGAGGAAGTCATGTTTCTGTAACTACAAAGTGACAGGTTCTCAAATATCTAGGCACTGAACTGGTAGTTTAAGGTTTCATAATTTAACTAGAACTTATCCAAACGGTTCATGTGCTTACTATTTGTTCAATGAATTTTGGCTGCAATTCATTTTGGAAGCATTGTGAAGACTCTGAGCTCTGCCTGATAGGTACGACCATCTATGTTGCTCCAATTCTTCATTTTTCTTGAACATGGGTATGTCGCTCCAATTGTTCATTTTTCTTGGACATGGGTATGATCATCTGATGCATATTTGGACACGGGTATGAAGATATGATCTTCCAAATACATGAAAAAGTTAGAAAAAAACTGAAAATACTGTTATTAGACACATACCCATATCCGACAGTCATGCCCGAGTCCAAATAACGTAGATAGTTATAGCTTCTTCGAGTTTCTCGAGGCCAATGCTTTTATGCTGTCATGGATTGAGACTAGGAGGAGAACTCAAGTATGTCTGCAGATGCCTTATTATTTGTTGTGGTTTTTGGTAATCATTGGCCCTAGGGTTGTAGATTTTTTTTCACTGAGTTAGAGTATTGTTTTGATTATTTTCTCTGAATTCACAGATTTTCTTCAAATCACTGATCTTTTAGCTTTGAAGTTTTAAAAGATCATTGTTTTTCTACTTTTTTTTTATCTCAATTTTGCTTGTTGTGCTTAAGGCTTAAAGTGCCAAGATGATCTACAAGCTAAAGGCTCTTCATGAATGTTTGAAAATTTGAGTTCATAGATAGGTTATGAGGGTTGATCTAAATATGTCAGCTGCCAAAGTTCCTGAAGGTCCACTATTAGAATTACTTGTCGAAGTTAGACCAGTTGGCTAGAGGTGAGATGACAAATTGCCACTGTAATTATGAAAGCCTTAAATAATTTATACTTTGTTTTGAGCATACTGACATGGCATACAATATGGGCAATTGCACCTGCACGGTGATTATGTCGTCGGTACATGTGAATTTATTTACAAGCATATTATCTTCCTATGTTACTTGGACTAGGGTATGATGTGTTCGACATGTGTGTTTTTTTTTTCCCAAGATTTTCATATATTTAAAGGGTCTTTGAAGGATTATACCCTTATAACATGTTCGGATATCTATTGGATACGGGTATTTAAAGAAAAATGAAGAGTTGAAGCAACATAATTTTAATTAGTTAGGCTTGCACCTTTGGTTGTTGGAACTTCGAAGATGAGAAGTTCATTGCTACCTGATTTATATATATGCTTCCATGACAATGTCAACATGGTCATGGAAACTGCTTGTAAACTTGACCATTGAGATCAAGCAAGGCGTGTAACATTGAATGTGTATTGAATTTATTTGAGTTTTTAACCACTGAGATCAGCTACATGTAGTTAGCCAGTGAAAGCAAGTTTATATGGATTAGTGTCGGTTTAAATTACGTGGATTAATACTTGGTAGTGTTTTTATTTATTGTGTTTAATTTTTTTCCCCCAAAATTACAATGGCAAGGTGAAACGAGTTGGGGAAGGTTGTTTCTATCCCTGTCCGCAGTCCCAATCTACCGGCTGACGTATATGAGTTGAATTTGTTAGGCCAGACCGATAGTTTGGCCCATGGAGCTTCCTTCCAATCGCAGGCAAGGTACTTTGAAATCAAAGTGGCCATAAACTTTGGCATTTCAAATCTTTAAAACAGGTTGTCTGTGGTTAAATTTGGTAAATGTCTACTTTGACTTTAAACATAATTTTGTATGCCTTTTTCAACTTCTCTAGGTAGGCTTTAATATGAGAATTGAGCCTAGCATGTTCCATTTTTTGCATTTGATATTTAGGTAAAATATGATGTTAAAATGATGGAGCTGTCGGACTAAAATTTAATGCTTGCATGGCGAAGGCGTGACAATGACATGCTTTTGCCATGCACATTGCTCAACATGTTGGAACCATTTATATCCAACTACATTGCATAGCTTGTAAATGGACAAATTTATGTGCAAAATTTGAGACAAGGTTCATAAGATAGTCCCCACCGGTGATAAAAAAAATTGGACTAAACCGGTTGGTTTGGTCAATTTAATCAAAAAATCGATGATCAAATCAATTCAATCAAAAATCAATGGATTATTCGCTTTGGTATAACATATAAAACCAATAATAACTTGAATTTATAATTTTTTATTTTTATTTTTTTCAAAATTTTATCTATAATTTATGATTTTTTTTTGGAATTTTTAATGTCATAGTTTAAAGTAAATAGCATCTATAGTTTCCAAACTTTGGGCATATATTGTTTTGGTCCTCGCAGTTCAAAATGTAACAAGTTAGTTATTGATTGCAAGTATCATAACAAATTGGTCCTTCCTGTTAGATTTCTCATTAACCATTCTGTTAGAAGCTAGCTGGCAACACGTGTAACCAATTTGTAAATAAATACAGTTAAAACAAATAATAACACGTCTCTTCCCCTTTTTTCACCATTCTTTTATTCTTTTCTTTTTCTTTATAAATAAATAGAAATAAAGCAAATAATGATTTATATCATAAATTAAATTAAATTAAATATTAAAATATATAATTAATTATAAAAATATTTATTTGCTAAAATTTATAAAAATATGTTAAAGTTTTCCTTTTTCCCCCTATACAACTAAATACAAAAAAGTAAATAATAATTTAAATTAATTGAAAAAAATTATTTTAAATTATATTATACAGTATTATTTATTTTTTTGCATTTATTTATAAAAAGGAGAAAAAGGGGGAAAAAGATAAACAAATAAAAAATATTTTTTAAAAACTAATGTAAATATATGTTTTATTTTAGTTGTTTAATTTTTAGAAAATTAATTTAAAATATAATATAAATTGTTATTTATTTTTCTTTTTATTTTAAAGAAGAGAAAATAAACGAAAAAATTAAAATTATTTTTTTATAAAATTAGTGTAAAAAAAGTTTTATATTTTTTATAAATTATTTTTTAATTACAATATTAATTTAAATTATAATGTACATTATTATTATAACTTTTTTTAGTATTTATTTATAAAGAAAAGAAAAGCAAAAAAGAAAAAAGGAATAAATGAAAAAATTAAAAATGTTTTTTTATAAAATTAATGTAAATAACTATTTTATATTTTTATAAATTAACTATATATGTAAAATTTATTCAATTTAAAAATGAATTATTATTTATTTTCTTTGTATTTAGTTATGAAAAAGATAAAAGATAAATGAAAAATAAAAAATAATAAAATGAAGATATATTTATTAGCAATTAGCTCAGTGACACGTGTCACTAGGTGGCTGCTAACGGAAGATGTAATGAAAAAGCTAACGGAATGGACCAATTTGTTATGACTAAATTGATACGTTTCAAACTTTTGAGATCAAAATAATATATTAAAGATTAGTTTTATATTAAAGATTAGTTTGAGGGCACGAATGCTATTAACTCCTCAGTTATATATTAAAGATTAGTGTAATAAATCAAATGTATATCTTTTTATTAATTATTAGCTATATTTAATATTTATTTAATATTAAAATTAAATTTTAAATATTTAAAATTTTATCATCGATCGTTGGTTGAATTGAGAACCAAAAGTTCAAATAGTTGAGCATCCGATATGATTTTTTTAACTTTTGATTGACACTTATTCACCTATGATTAACTAGCACCAAGAAACTTTCGTTGAACATGATTAACAAACAAGTTGTCAACAATGTGTATTTAGTCTTCTTAAAATCAAAATTTTATACGTAACTAGTAATGAAAAGGAAAAAAATAAATGAAAAATTCAAGAGGAAGAAAGAAATAAAGAAGGGTCCTACCTACTTGTTTGGTTAGGTTCTTATATCCATAGTGAACCCAAACAATTTTTTGTATTTCAAATCCTATCTTTTTCCATATATTTTTTCTTTTCTTTCTTTTTTTTTTAAAGATATTTCTTCCTTTTTTTTTTTCAATGAACTTTACTAGCATCATGATACAAGCCATTTTGAAAATTTTAATTTTATGTTATTTCTCTTACTTGTTTATTTTGTTACTTGGTATGTGTGTTGGACTCGCATTTGGGCCTTTATTGTTAATCACATTTTATTTTTCTTTCTTAGTCCACCATGGCTTTTTTTTTTTTGGTGATTTCCTAATTTTAGTTGAATGAAAATAGTAGGCTGGCAGTTAGTAGAGGCTAAGCACAACACGAGTATTGCCATTCTCTATCTAGATTATCTTATTTCTTTTTTCGATCTTCTCATTTCTTCTTTATTCTTTTCTTTCCCTTGTTTTCTTTTTGGTTGAATCTTTGGCCAATAGAACCACCAACATAATGCTAAAGGATATCCCGTAGATGAAAATGGAACTGTAGCAGGTGGATTACAAAATGGAGGATAAACTTGATAGTTTTCATGTAGAGCTTAAATTAGAGTTAAAAAAAAAAATTTAGTTTTCAACCCTAAAGGTAGAAAACTAATCCAATGCCAAGATGGATGCTTCTTGTCCCTCCACAATGGATGATTATTCCTTTATTAAGGTGACTTAAGTACAATCCTATCCTTGCGAGGCTCATAGGTAGTTTAAGTTAGATTATCCAAAGTTTTTTGGTGATTTCAAAGGTTAACTCATAAAATTAGAAAAGTACTTAGAAGTGACAGAGTCTTAAAAGACTCTAAAATTCACATCACCATGTTAAGTCTTGAAGGTCGAGCCTTGTTATGGCATACTAGGAACCATGGAGGTTTTGATATGCTATCATGCAATTTTTATGTCTCAGAAGTTAGGGATATATTCATGCCAGAGGAATAGGAAGATCAGATGCTTGAGTTAGTTAGGTTGAAGCAAACTGGATTAATAGTGCTAGACCATGAGGAATTGATTGAGATCCTCTATCTGCTGCAACTTTAAGATTAATATGCATTAAATAAATTTATCAGCTAATTAAAACCTAAAATAGCCCAATCAGTCAAATTGTTTAAGCCAAAAAACTTGAAAGTAAGCCCTCAATTTAGCCAAATAACTTAAGTCCATCATCTTTCCAATTTCTAATAACCCTTTATTGCTACTATGCCTACCCAGACCTATCCAACTCTAACATCTTCAACATTTTCATAAAAAGTAATGCCTTACCACCCCTTTATCAATTCCTAAAATACCACCCAATCTTAACTTAGTCACCCTATCTAATCCTGGACCTTTACAAACTAGTTTTTGCAACTCTACCGAAACTTTAACTCTAACACTAGAAACAACTATATAAGGCTCTCTCAAGCTGAGATGGAAAAAAGAAAATGAAAAAGCTTATGCTTCTAGTGTGGTGCTAAATACACACTCGAGCATAAAACGCCTGAAATTCCAATTATACTAGTTGCTTACCAAGGATTACACCGAGGATTAAAAAAATGAAAAGTTTATTGGCTGCATTGGTAACCCTAAAATGCTAGTGGTTGGAAGATAAAACAAGTTCATTAGTCATTACCCTACATACTATGATAGGTACTAAACCATGCAAATTCGAGACACTATTAAGGAGCATCTTATCATTGTTTAACCTGATTTTGAGCCACTTATAACTTTGTGGATTGTAATATGGCTATGTCCCTAGTGCTAGTCATCCAAGAAACCTCCTGTAATAGTGTAATAGGTGTTAATGTTAAAAAATGGTTACATAGGTGTAGACACCTAAATTCGTCCAGGCTATTTGTCACTGAAAGTCTCAAATATCCGAGAATGAAAATATAGTGGCCACTCTGATGGAGGTTAACTTTCACCAGAGGGGTTACACATGTTTGTAATTTTAATCAGTCATATGTAAATAACTGTATATGCACATGATGGAAAAATTTATTTTTTCAGGTAAAAAAGACGAATCCGTAAAGGAAAAATTTTTGTTTTTAAAACAAGTTCTTAACAAAATTTGGAAATTACCTCTGCCAATGATCTCACGATCAATTTCCTATTTTTAAAAATTTTTTGAGATTTTTCTAAAAAACTCAGGAAATTGGTGGTAGGATATTTTTACTGACATCGATATGGTTATGCCAATTCTCACCCTGAAAAATAAAAAATATTTAAGAAAAAATATGTATTGGTATTTTCTACCATGAAGTGTTAAACTGTAAATTTTATAAATTAATTTTGAATTTTGTAGTCTTACGAATATCGTGCTCCTGAATTTTACTTTTGGTTATTGTTGATCTTTTTTTAAAATTTTACAAGTTCATTTTCTTCACTTTGGAAATTAATGTTAAATAATATGTGGTCTTGAATTTGTTTTACTTCAGTGTCAATGAAATTTCGTAATTTTTCTCAATATTGAATACGAGTTTTCTTTACTTGTAAAATTTTTGATGGAATCCTCTCGAGTTTCAAACATCAAAATTCATTCAATATTATTTTTTGATTCACATTAAATTAGTTTTGGACAATTCATTTATTTTCATAAGTTTTGAATTTTTTTCTTGAAATTCTCCTTTTTTAAAATACAAAGTTTTTTATTCTGTAAATGTTTTCAGGTGATTTTTCTTAGTCTATAATTTTTAAAATTCATTAAATATTATTATTTGATTAAACTTAATTCAGTTGTCAAAAATTCATTCATTTTCATGAGTTTTGAATTTTTTTCTTGAAATTTCCTTGTTTTTGAAATACGGAGTTTTTACTCCGTAAATGTTTTCGGGGTGATTTTTCTTGGTTTATGATTTTTAAAATTCATAAAATATTATAATTTGATCCAAATTAATTTCGTTTTCAAAAATTCATTCATTTTCATGAGTTTTGAATTTTTTTCTTGAAATCTCCATATTTCCGAAATACGGAGTTTTCTACTCTATAAATGTTTTCGGGGTGATTTTTGTTGGCTTATGATTTTTAAAATTCATCAAATATTATTATTTGATTCACCTTAATTTAGTTCTCAAAAATTCATTCATTTCCAT
>JBBYHM010395541.1:0-13922 GCA_038381775.1 Adansonia rubrostipa | reverse complement strand
CTTTGATTATAAGGAAAATGGTGGAAAGAAAAGCTTTTCTTGCCAAATGAAAGCATCAATATCGTGTATCCCAATGAAGAGAACATGATTGTAGTGCCTAATCAAAAAATGAATGAAAATTATTATGAGAACCAAGTTTGTCTCATTTGACGGATGAACTTTGATTTTATGAAAAATGTAGAAAGAAAATTTTTCTTACTAAACCAAAGTATCGGTATCACGCATCCCAATGAGGAGACTGTGATTGTGGTGCCCAATCATAAAAAGAATGAACATTATTATAAGAAGCAAAGTTTGTCTTTTTGACATATTAACTTTGATTATAGGGAAAATGGTTTAGAGAAAAGCTTTTCTTGCCAAACCAAGGCGCCAATATTGTATACCCAAAGAGGAGAATGTGATTGTAGTGCCCAATAGACATATTATGGAGATTATTATGAGAATCTAAGTTCCCTCATTTGATGGATGAATTTTGATTATAAGGGAAATGGTAGAAAGAAAAGCTTTTCTTACCAAATGAAAGCATCAATATCGTGTATCCCAATGAGGAGAACATGATTGTAGTGCCAATCAAAAAACGAATGAAAATTATTATGAGAGTCCAAGTTTATCTTATTTGATAGACAAACTTTAATTCTATGGAAAATGGTGGAAAGGAAAGCTTCTTTTGCCAAACCAGACATCAGCATCATGTATCCCAATGAGGAGAACATGACTATGGTGCCCAATCTAAAAGAAAATAAGGATTATTATAAGAATCCAAGTTTGTGTCATTCAATGAAAGAAATTTGATTATAAGGAAAATGGTAGAGAGAAAAGCTTTTCTTGCCAAACCAAAGCACCAATATCATGCACCCAATATGGAGAACGTGATTGTCGTGCCCAGTAACAAAAGGATGTAGATTATCTTAGGAATCTTGGTTTGCCTCGTTTGATGGATGAAATTTAATTTTCAGGAAAATTGGTGGAAAGAAAAGTTTTCTTGCCAAACCAAAGAACCAATATCATATATCTCAATAAGCAGAGCATGCTTGTAGTGCTCAATCATAAAAAGAATGAAGATTATTATGAGAATCAAAGTTTGTCTCATTCGATAGATGAACTTTGATTATAAGGAAAATGGTCTAGTGAAAGCTTTTCTTGCCAAACCAAAGGGCCAATCATGTGTATCACAATAAGGAGAACATGATTGTCATGCCCAATTAAAAAATGAAAGAGAATTATTATAAGAAACCAAGTTTGTCTTATTGGATGGACAAATTTTGATTTTAAGGAAAATGGTGGAAAGGAAAGCTTTTCTTGCTAAACCGAGCATCAGCATCATGTATCCTAATGAAGAGATGACCATGGCCCCTATCAGAGTTTGCTTCATTTGACAGATGAAATTTAATTATAAGGAAAATGGTTGAGAGAATAGCTTTTCTTGCCAAACAAAAACACCAATATCATGTACCTTAATAAGGAAAACATGAATGCAGTATCGAATCATAAAAATATAGAGATTGTTTTGAGAATCTAAGTTTGCTCATTTGACGAACGAACTTTAATTCTATGAAAAAATGGAAAGAAAACCTTTTCTTGCCAAACCAATGCATCAATATCATGTATCCCAATAAGGAGACCATGATTGTGGTGCCCAATCACAAAAATCGTGAAGATTATTACGAGAATCCAAGTTTGTCTCTTTTAACAGATGAACTTGGATTATAAGGAAAATGGTTGAGAGAAAAGCTTTTCTTGCCAAACCAAAGCACCAATATCGTGTACCCCAATAAGGAGCACATGAATGTAGTGCTGAATCACAAAAAAAGCTAAGATTATTATAAGAATCCAAGTCTATCATGTTTGACGAATGAACTTTAATTCTACAACAAATGTGGAAAGAAATGCTTTTCCTGCCAAATTAAAGCATCAGCATCATGTATTCTAATGAGGAGAACATGATTTTGGCGCCTCTATTACAGAAAGAATGAAGATTATTACGAAAACCTAATCTTGTCTCATTTGATGAGCAAACTTTGATTATAAGGAAAATGGTGGAGAGAAAGCTTTACTTGCCATACCAAAGGGCCGATATTGTGTATCGTAATGAGCAGAACATGACTGTATGCCAAATAAAAAAATGGAGATTATTACAAGAATTCAAGTTTGTCTTATTTAACAAATGAACTTTGATTCTAAGGAAAATGGTGGAAGGAAAAGTTTTTCTTGCCAAATGAAAGCATCAATATCGTGTATCCCAATGAGAAGAACATTACTATAGTGCCCTACCAAAAAACGAATGAAAATTTATTATGAAAGTCCAAGTTTATCTCATTTGATGGATGAACTTTGATTCTAAGGAAAATAGTGGAAAGGGAAGCCTTTCTTGCCAAATCAAAGCATTAGTATCATGTATCCTAATGAGGAGAACATGGCCGTGGTGCCCAATCACAAAAAAAAAAATGAAGATTGTTATGAGAATCCAAGTTTGTCTCATTTGATGGATGAACTTTGAGTATAAGGAAAATGGTTGAGAGAAAAGCCATTCTTGCCAAAACAGAGCACCAATATCATGTACCTAAATGAGGAGAACATAAGTGTAATGCCAAATCACAAAAAAAATAAAGATTATTACAAGAGTCTAAGTTTGTCTCGTTTGACGGATGAATTTTAATTCTAAGGAAAATGGTGGAAAAAAAGTTTTTCTTGCCAAATGAAAGCATCAATATCGTGTATCCCAATGAGGAGAACATTAATATAGTGCCCAATCAAAAAATGAATGAAAATTATTATGAGAATCTAAGTTTGCCTCATTTGACAGATGAACTTTGATTCTAAGAAAAATAGTGGAATAAAAAGCTATTTTTGCCAAGCCAAAGCATCAACATCATGAATCGTAATGAGGAGAACATGACTGTGGTGCCTCATCACAAAAAAATGAACTTTGATTATGAGAATCCAAGTTTGTCTCATTTGATGGATGAACTTTGATTATGAGGAAAATGGTTGAGAGAAAAGCTTTTCTTGCCAAAGTAAAACACCAATATCATGTATCCCAATGCGGAGAACATAAGTGTAGTGCCGAATCACAAAAAAATAGAGATTATTATGAGAATCCAAATTTGTCTCGCTAGACGAACAAACTTTAATTCTATGAAAAATATGGAAAGAAAAGCTTTTCTTGCCAAACCAATGCATCAGTATCATGTATCCCAATATAGAGAACATGATTGTGGTGCCCCATCACAAAATCCATGAAGATTATTATGAGAATCAAAGTTTGTCTCTTTTGACGGATGAATTTGGATTATAAGGAAAATGCTTGAAAGAAAAACTTTTCTTGCCAAACCAAAGCACCAATATCATGTACCTAATATGAAAAATGTGATTGTCATGCCCAGTCACAAAAGAATAGAGATTATTGCGAGAATCCTAGTTTACCTCGTTTGAAAGATGAACATTAAGTCTAAGGAAAATTGGTGAAAAGAAAAGTTTGCTTGCCAAACTAAAGAATCAATATCATGTATCTCAATGAGGAGAACATGCTTGTAGTGCTCAATCATAAAAAGAATGATAATTATTATAAGAATCCAGGTTTGTTTGATTTGATGGATGAACTTTAATTATAAGGAAAATGGTCTACTGAAAGCTTTTCTTGCCAAACCAAAGGGCCAATACCATGAATCGCAACAAGGAGAAGACGATTATAGTGCCCAATCAATAAATGAGTCAAAATTATTATGAGAATCCAAGTTTATCTCATTTGATGGACCAACTTTGATTTTAAGGAAAATAGTGGAAAAGGAAAGCTTTTCTTGCCAAACCAGAGCATCAGCATCATGTATCCCAATGAGGAGAACATGATCATTGTCCCTAATCAGAAAAAAATAATGATAATTATGAAAATAAAAGTTTATCTCATTTGACGGATAAACTTTGATTATAAGGAAAATGGTTGAGATAAAAGCTTTTCTTGCTAAACAAAAGCACCAATATCATATACCCTAATGAGGAGAATATGAATGTAGTGCCGAATCACAACAAAATGGAGATTATTTCCAGAATCCAAGTTTGCTCATTTGACGAGCGAACTTTAATTCTACAAAAAATGTTGAAAGAAAACCTTTTCTTGCCAAACCAACGTATCAGTATCATGTACCAAGAAGAAAACCATGATTGTGGTGCCCAGTCACAAAAAAAATGAAGATTATTACGAGAATCAAAGTTTATCTCTTTTAACGGATGAACTTGGATTATAAAGAAAATGGTTGAGAGAAAAACTTTTCTTGCCAAACTAAAGCACCAAATCATGTACCTAATGTGGAGAATGTGATTGTCCTGCCTAGTTGCAAAAGATTGGAGATTATTATGAGATGCCTCATTTGATGGATGAACTTTAATTCTAAGGAAAAGTTTTCTTGCCAAACCAAAGAATCAATATCATGTATCTCAATGAGGAGAACATGCTTGTAGTGCTCAATCACAAAAAGAATGAAGATTATTATAGGAATCCAAGTTTGTCTCATTTGATGAATGAACTTTGATTATAAGGAAAATGATCAAGTGAAAGCTTTTCCTACTAAACCAAAGGGCTAATGTCGTGTATCGCAATAAAGAGAACATGATTGTAGTGCCCAATCAAAAAATGAACAGCAATTATTATGAGAATCTAAGTTTATCTCATTTGATGGACTAACTTTGATTTTAAAGAAAATAGTAGAAAAGAAAGCTTTTCTTGCCAAATCAGAGCATCAGCATCATGTATCCTCATGAGGAAAACATAATCATGATCCCCAATCATAAAAAAAAAATAAAGATTATTATAAGAATCAAAGCTTGTCTCATTTGACAGATGAACTTTGATTACAAGGAAAATGGTTGAGAGAAAAGCATTTCTTGCCAAACAAAAAAGCACCAATATCATGTATCCTAATGAGGAGAACATGAATGCAAATCCAAATCACAAAAAATAGAGATTATTATAGGATTCCAAGTTTGCTTGTTTGATGGATGAACTTTAATTCTATGAAAAATATGGAATGAAAACCTTTTCTTGCCAAACCAATGCATCAGTATCATGTATCCCAATAAGAAGACCATGATTATGGTGCCCAATCTTAAAAAACATGAAGATTATTATGAGAATCCAAGTTTATCTCTTTTGATAGATGAACTTAGATTATAAGGAAAATGGTTGGGAGAAAAGCTCTTCTTGCCAAACCAAAGCATTAATATCATGTACCCAATATGGAGGACCTGATTATCATGCTCAATCACAAAAGAATGGAGATTATTATGAGAACCCAGTTTGCCTCGTTTGATGAATAAACTTTAATTATAAGGAAACTTGGTGGAAAGAAAAGTTTTCTTACCAAACCAAAGAATCAATATCATATATCTCAACGAAGAGAACATGCTTGTAGTGTTTAATCACAAGAAGAATAAAGATTATTATGAGAATCTAAGTTTGTCTTATTTGATGGATGAACTTTGATTATAAGGAAATGGTGGAGTGAAAGCTTTTTTTGCCAAACCAAGGGGCCAATGTCGTGTATCGCAATGAGAAGAACATGATTGTTTACTGAATCACAAAACAATGGTGACTATTATGAGAATCCAAGTTCATCTTGTTTGACGGACGAACTTTGATTCTACGAAAAATATGGAAAGAAAAGCTTTTCTTGCCAAACCAAAATATCAATATCATGTAGCCCAATGAGAAGACCATTATTGTGGTGCCTAATCACCAAGATTATTATGAGGAGTCAAGTTTGTCGCTTTTGACGGATGAACTTCGACTATAAGGAAAATGGTTGAGAGAAAAGCTTTTCTTGCCAAACCAAAGCACCAATACTATAAACTCAAAGAGGAGAATGTGATTGTAATGCCCAATAGACATATTATAGAGATTATTACGAGAATTCAAGTTTGTCACGTTTGATAGACAAACTTTGATTCTAAGGAAAATGGTGGAAAGAAAAGCTTTTCTTGCCAAATGAAAACATCAATGTCATGTATTCCAATGAGGAGAACATGATCATAGTGCTTAATGACAAAACAAATGAAAATTATAATGAAAATCCAACTCTACATCATTTGACAGATGAGCTTTGATTTAAGGAAAATGAGGGAAAGGAAAGCTTTTCTTGTCAAAACAGAGCATTAGCATCATGTTTCTAATGATGAGAAAATGACTGTGGTGCCCAATCATAAAAAAATGAAGATTGTTATGAGAATCCAAGTTTATCTCATTTAATGTATGAACTTTGATTAAAAGGAAAATGGTTTAGAGAAAAGCTTTTCTTGCCAAATCCAAGCACCAATATTGCGTATCCCAGTGAGGAGAACATGAACGTAGTACCAAATCACAAAAAAATAGATTATTATGAGAATCAAAGTTTGTCTCGTTTGATGGATGAATTTTCAATCTACAAAAACCATTGAAAGAAAAGCTTTCATTGCCAAACCAAAGCATCATTATCATGTATCCCAATAAAGAAATGATGACTGTGGTGCCCAATCACAAAAAAATGAAAATTATTATGAGAATCCAAGTTTGTCACTTTGGATGGATAAACTTGGATTATAAGGAAAATGGTTGAGAGAAAAGTTTTTCTTACTAAACCAAAGAATCAATATCGTGTACCAAATTGGGAGAACATGATTCTGGTGCCTAATAAAAAAGTAATGGAGATTATTATGAGAATCCAAGTTTGTCTTGTTTGATGAAAGAGCTTTAATTCTACAAAAAATATGGAAAAAAAGCTTTTACCTAGAAACTAAAGCATCAGTATCATGTCTTCCAATAACAAACCATGATTGTGGTGCCCAATGACAAAAAAAAATGAAGATTATTATGCGAATACAAGGCTGTCTTATTTGATAGACAAACTTCAATTCTATGAAAAATATGGAAAGAAAAGCTTTTCCTGCCAAACCATCTGTATCATGTATTCTAATGAGGATAGCATTATTGTGGGGCCTAATCACAAAAGGAAAGAAGATTATTACGAGAATCTAAGTTTGTCTCATTTGATGAACTAACTTTGATTACAAGGAAAATGGTGGAGAGAAAGCTTTTCATGCCAAACCAAAGGGCTAATATCGTGTATCCCAATAAGGAAAACATGATTGCAATGCTCAATCAAAAAATGAATGAAAATTATTGTGAGAATCCAAGTTTGTGTGTTTTGATGGATGAACTTTGATTCCAAGGAAAATAATGAAAAGAAAAGCTTTTTTTGCCAAACCAGAGCATCAGCACCATGTATCCTAATAAGGAGAGCCCAACTGCGGTGCCCAATCACAAAAAAGTGAAGATTGTTATGAGAATCCAAGTTTATCTCATTTGATGGATGAACTTTGATTATGAGGAAAATGGCTGAGAGAAAAGCTTTTCTTGCCAAACCAAAGCACTAATATCGTGTATCCCAATGAGGAAAACATGAGTGTAGTGCCAAATCACAAAAAAATGGAGACTATTATGAGAATCCAAGTTTGTCTTATTTGATGGACGAACTTTAATTCTACGAAAGATGTGGAAAGAAAAGCTTTTCTTGCGAACCAATGCATCAGCATCATGTATCCTAATATAGAGACCATGATTGTGGTGCCCAATCACAAAAAAACATGAAGATTGTTACGAGAATCAAAGTTTGTCTGTTTTGATGGATGAACTCAGATTATAAGGAAAATGGTTGAGAGAAAAACTATTTTTGCCAAACCAAAGCACCAATATCATGTACCTAATGTGGAGAATGTGATTGTCATGCCCAATCACAAAAGAATGGAGATTATTACGAGAATCCTAGTTTACCTTGTTTGACAAATGAACTTTAATTCTAAGGAAAATTGGTGGAAAGAAAAGTTGCCAAATCAAAGAATCAATATCATGTATCTCAATGAGGAGAACATGTTTGTGGTGTTCAATCACAAAAAGAATGAAGATTATTATGAGAATCAAAGTGTGTCTCTTTTTTTGATGGATGAACTTCGATTATAAGGAAAATAGTTAAGAGAAAAGCTTTTCTTGCCAAACTAAAGGACCAATATCATGTACCAAATGGGGATAACGTGATTCAGTGCCCAATAACAAAATAATGCAGATTATTATGAGAGTCCAAGTTTGTCTCATTTGATGGACGAACTTTAATTCTACAAAACATGTGGAAAGAAAAGCTTTTCTGACCAAATTAAAGCATCAGTATCATGTATACCAATAAAAAGACCATGATTGTGGTGTCCCAATCACAAAAAGAAAAGTAAAGATTATTAAGAGAATCCAAGACTATCTTGTTTGACGAATGAACTTTAATTCTACAAAAAAATGGGAAAAGAGCTTTTCCTGCCAAACTAAAGTATCAGTATCACGTATTCAAAAGACGAGAACATGATTGTGGGGCCTAATTACAAAAGTAATGAAGATTATTACAAGAATGCAAGTTTGTCTCATTTAATGAATGAACTTTGATTATAAGGAAAATAGTCGAGAGAAATCTTTCCTTGCCAAACCAAAGAGCTAATATCATGTATCGCAATAAGGAGAACATGATTGTATGCCGAATCGCAAAAAAAATAGAGATTATTATGAGAACCTAAGTTTGTCTCATTTGATTGATGAACTTTGATTCTAAGGAAAATGGTGGAAAGAAAAGCTTTCCTTGCCAAATGAAAGCATCAATTTGTATATCGCAAGGAGGAGAACATGATTGCACTGCCCAATCAAAAAATGCATGAAAATTATTGTGAGAATCCAAGTTTGTTTCATTTGATGGATAAACTTTAGCTCTAAAGGAAATAGTGGAATGGAAAGCTTTCTTTGCCAAACCAGAGCATCAACATCATGTATCCAAATAAAGGGAACATGATTGTCATGCCCAATCACAAAAAAAAATGAAGATTATTATGTGAATCCAAGTTTGTCTCATTTAACGGATGAACTTTGATTATAAGGAAAATGGTTGCAAGAAAAGCTTTTCTTGCCAAACCAAAGCACCAATATCATATACCCCAATGAGGAGAACATGAATGTAGTGCTGAATCACAAAAAAAAATTTAGATTATTATGAGAATCCAAGTCTATCATATTTGATGAACAAACTTTAATTCTACAACAAATGTTTTAAGAAATGCTTTTTCTACCAAACTAAAGCATCAATATCTTTTATTCTAATGAGGTGCACATGATTGTAGGACCCCTATTACAAAAGGAATGAAGATTATTACGAGAACCCCAGGTTGTCTCATTTGATGAACGAACTTTGATTATAAGGAAAATGGTGGAGAGAAAGCTTTACTTGCTATACCAAAAGGCCAATATTGTGTATCGTAATGAGGACAACATGATTATATGCTGAATAAAAAAAATGAAGATTATTATAACAATCTAAGTATGTATCATTTGACGGATAAACTTTGATTTTAAGGAAAATGGTGTAAAGAAAAGCTTTTCTTGCCAAATGAAAGCATCAAATAGTGTATCCAAATGAGGAGAACATTACTGTAGTGCCCCACCAAAAAATGAATGAAAATTGTTATGAGAATCCAATTTTGTTTCATTTGACGGATGAACTTTGATTCTAAGGAAAATAGCAAAGAAGAAAGCTTTTGTTACCAAACCAAAAAATCAGCACCATGTATCCTAATGAGGAGAACATGGCTGTGGTGCCCAATTACAAAATAAATAAAGATTATTATGAGAATCCAAGTTTGTCTCATTTGACAGATGAACTTTGACTATGAGGAAAATGGTTAAGGGAAAAGCTTTTCTTGCCAAACCAAAGCACCAATATCATGTATCCAATTGAGGATAACATGAGTGTATTGTCAACTCATAAAAAAATAAAGATTACTACGAGAATCCAAGTTTGTCTCGTTTGATGGATGAACTTTAATTCTAAGGAAAATGGTGGACAAAAAAGGTTTTATGGCCAAATGAAAGCATCAATAACGTGTATCCCAATGAGGAGAACATTACTGTAGTGCCCAATTAAGAAATGAATGAAAATTATTACAGAATCCAAGTTTGTCTCACTTAATGAATGAACTTTGATTATAAGGAAAATAGTGGAAAATAAAGCCTTTTTTGCCAAACCAAAGCATCAGCTTCATGCATTCTAATGAGGAGAACATAGTTGTGGTGCCCAATCACAAAAAAATTAAGAATATTATGAGAATCCAAGTTTGTCTCTTTTGACATATGAACTTTGATTATGAGGAAAATGGTTGAGAGAAAAGCTTTTCTTACTAAACCAAAGCACCAATATCGTGTACCCAAACGAGAACATGAGTGTAGTGCCGAATCACAAAAAAATGGAGATTATTACAAGAATCCAAGTTTATCTCATTTTGATGAATGAACTTTAGTTCTATCAAACATGTGGAAAGAAAAACTTTTCTTGCCAAACCAATGCATCAGTATTATGTATCCTAATATAAAGACCATGATTATGGTGCCCAATCACAAAAAACATGAAATTATTATGAGAATCAAAGTTTGTCTCTTTTGATGGATGAACATGGATTATAAAGAAAATGGTTGAAGGAAAAACGTTTCTTACCAAACCAAAGCACCAATATAATGCACCTCATATGGATCATGTGATTGTCATGCCCAGTCACAAAAGAATGGAGATTATTATGAGAATCCCAGTTTGCCTCGTTTAACGGTTGAACTTTAATTCTAAGGAAAATTGGTGGAAAAAAAAGTTTTCTTGCTAGCCAAAGAATCAATATCATGTATCTCAATGAAGAGAACATGCTTGTAGTCCTCAATCACAAAATGAATGACAATTATTATGAGAATCCAAGTTTGTCTGATTTGATGGACGAACATTGATTATAAGGAAAATGGTCTAGTGAAAGCTTTACTTGCCAAACCAAAGGGCCAATATCATGTATCACAATTAGGAGAACATGATTGTAGTGCCCAATCAAAAAATAAGTGAAAATTGTTTTGAGAATCCAAGTTTGTCTCATTTGGTGGATGAACTTTGATTTTAAGGAAAATAGTGGAAAGGAAAGCTTTTCTTGCCAAACTAGAGCATTAGCATCATGTATCCTAATGAAGAGAACATGACTGTGGTCCCTAATCACAAAAAAAATAAAGATTATTATAAGAATCAAAGTTTGCATCATTTGATGGATGAACTTTGATTATATGGAAAATGGTTGAAAGAAAAGCTTTTCTTGCCAAATAAAAGCACCAATATCATGTACCCCAATGAGGAGAACATGAATGCAGTGCCGAATCACAAAAAATTGGAGATTTGTTCCAGAATCCAAGTTTGCTCATTTGACAGACGAACTTTAATTTTACGAAAAATGTGGAAAGAAATGCTTTTCTTGCCAAACCAATGCATCAATATCATGTATCCCAAGAAGGAGACCATGATTATGGTGCCCAATCACAAAAAACATGAAGATTACTACGAGAATCAAAGTTTGTCTCTTTTGACGGATGAACTTGGATTATAAGGAAAATCGTTGAGAGAAAAACTTTTCTTGCCAAACCAAAGTGCAATATCATGTACCTAAAGTAGAGAATGTGATTGTCACGCCTAGTCACAAAAGATTGGAAATTATTACGAGAATCTTAGTTTACCTTGTTTGATGGATGAACTTTAATTCTAAGGAAAATTGGTGGAAGGAAAAGTTTTCTTGCCAATCCAAAGAATCAATATCATGTACTCAATAAAGAGAATATGCTTGTAGTGCTCAATCACAAAAAGAATGATGATTATTATGAGAATCCAAGTTTTTTTGATTTGATGGATGAACATTGATTATGAGGAAAATGGTCTAGTGAAAGCTTTTCCTGCCAAACCAAAGAGCCAATATCATGTATCTTAATGAGGAGAACACGATTGTAGTGCCTAATCAAAAAATAAGTGAAAATTATTTTGAGAATCCAAGTTTGTCTTATTTGATGGACGAACTTTAATTTTAAGGAAAATAGTGGAAAGGAAAGCTTTTCTTGCCAAACTAGAGCATCAGCATCATGTATCCCAATGAGGAAAACATGATCGTGGTCCTCAATCACAAAAAAGATAAAGATTATTATGAGAATCAAAGTTTGTATCCTTTGACGGATGAACTTTGATTATATGGAAAATGGTTGAGAGAAAAGCTTTTCTTGCCAAACAAAAGCACCAATATCATGTACCCTAATGAGGAGAACATGAATGCAATGCCAAATCACAAAAAAATGGAGATTATTTCTAGAATCCAAGTTTGCTTGTTTGATGAACAAACTTTAATTCTACAAAAAAATATGGAAAGGAATGAGTTTCTTGCCAAACCAATGCATCAGTATCATGCATCCCAAGAAGGAGACCATGATTATGGTGCCCAATCACAAAAAACATAAAGATTATTACCGAAATAAAAGTTTATCTCTTTTGACAGATGAACTTGGACCATAAGGAAAATGGTTGCGAGAAAAACTTTCTTACCAAACCAAAGTACCAATATCATGTACCTAATGTAGAGAATGTGATTGTCATGTCTAGTTATAAAAGATTGGAAATTATTACGAGAATTCTAGTTTGCCTCATTTGACGGATGAACTTTAATTCTAAAAAACACTGGTGGAAGGAAAAGTTTTCTTACCAATCCAAAGAATCAATATCATGTATCTCAATAAGGAGAATATGCTTGTAGTGCTTAATCACAAAAAGAATGAAGATTATTATGAGAATCCAAGTTTGTCTGATCTGATAGACAAATATTGATTATAAGGAAAATGGTCTAGTGAAAGCTTTTCTTGCCAAACCAAAGGGCCAAAATCATGTATCATAATGAGGAGAACATGATTGTAGTGCCCAATCAAAAAATAAGTGAAAATTATTTTGAGAATCCGAGTTTATCTCATTTGATGGATGAACTTTGATTTTAAGGAAAATAGTGGAAAGGAAAGCTTTTCTTGCCAAACCAGAGCATCAGCATCATGTATGCCAATGAGGAGAACATGACAGTGGTCCCCAATCACAAAAAAAATAAAAATTTTTATGAGAATCAAAGCTTTATCATTTGGCAGATGAACTTTGATTATATGGAAAATGGTTGAGAGAAAAGCTTTACTTGCCAAACAAAAGCAATATAATGTACCCTAATGAGGAGAACATCAATGTAGTGCCGAATCATAAAAAATGGAGATTAATACGAGAATCCAAGTTTGCTTGTTTGATGGATAAACTTTAATTCTATGAAAAATATGGAAAGAAAGCCTTTTCTTACCAAACCAATGCATAAGTATCATGTATCCCAATAAGGAGACCATGATTGTGGTGCCCAATCACAAAAAAATAAAGATTCTTACAAGAATCCAAGTTTATATTTTTTAACAGATGAACTTGGATTATAAGGAAAATGGTTGAGAGAAAAGCTTTTCTTGCTAAACCAAAGCACTAATATCATTTACCCAATGTGGAGGATGTAATTGCCATCCCCAATCACAAAAGAATAGAGATTATTATGAGAACCTAGTTTGGCTCATTTGAGGAATTAACTTTAATTATAAGGACAATTGGTGAAAAGAAAAGTTTTCTTGCCAAACCAAAGAATCAATATCATATATCTTAATAAGGAGAACATGCTTGTAGTGCTCAATTACAAAAAGAATGAAGATTATTATGAGAATCCAAGTTTGTCTCATTTGATGGATGAACTTTGATTATAAAGAAAATGGTAGAGTGAAAGCTATTCTTGCCAAACCAAAGGGCCAATATCATGTATCGCAATAAGGAAAACATGATTGTATGCCCAATCACAAAAAATGATGACTGTTACGAGAATCCAAGTTCGTCTCACTTGATGAACGAACTTTAATTCTACAAAAAATGTGGAAAGAAAGGCTTTCCTTGCGAACCAATGCATCAGTATCACATATCCTAATATAGAAACCATGATTGTGGTGCCCAATCACAAAAAAACATGAAGAT
>JBBYHM010395520.1:1384-13926 GCA_038381775.1 Adansonia rubrostipa | reverse complement strand
AGGGCACTAGGAAAAAATATTTTTTAGAAGGTTTGAAATAATTAGGGACTGTATTAAAAAATGTAAAGAAAGGCATCAAAGGTCACTATTCGAGGCATCATCGAGACTATTTACATATACACAAATCAGTCATCCATCATCTCTTGCTAATGTGAAGACTTTTAGACTGCCAGAGGTATGTGCAAGTCACATTTATGCATGAAGGTGTCAATATGAGGCTTTGACATCACCAAAAACTCAAATTTACACATGTTGCATTGATATAAAAGGGTTATGTATTGATACTCAAGGTGGAGTATCAATACTTAGGGTCTTGATACCAATACTAGGCTTAGCAGTAGCTAAAATTATGATTTTTTACGAAATATATCATACATAAATGTGAGTATTGATACAATTCATGTGGTGTCGATACAACAAGAAAGAATTTTACTTTTAGTATCGATACAGGCTATGCTATATCGATACTGAAAGGCAAAATTTGACTTAAGTATCAATATAATATTCTTTGCATCAATACACTAAGGCATTTTTGCCCAGTTCATGGCATTTTTCAACCCTTGCACCATTGATCTAAAAATCTGATTTGGATACATTTTGGCACTAAAATCATCAAAATTCATATTAGGCCTCAGCATTGGACATGAAACTAGGACATTTGAGGCCTAAAATGTATGATATAAATTTTTAGGCCTAAAATAACTTGAAACTCAGACATTTACATAAAATACATAGATTGTTTAAGGGCATGCTTGGCTTTTCTCCACTTACAGGCTTTGCCTCTCTACTCCACTACTTTGCCTATTGCAGCTAATGGAAATCTAGTTAGCTAGGCATAGTACCTGGAGCTGTGATATGACACTTAGAGAAAACTTAAAAATCCTATATTTTTTGGCTTTAAAAAAATCCTTGACTAAACATTGGATATAAAAAAGCCAACTCTGGCTGAACCAAAACACTTCTAAGACTTCCAACAGAATTAACACTCTCTTTTAACATTCTTTAGCCATAAAAGAAAAAACACTATCATTCTCGTAGCTCTCTATTTAGCCTTCTAAAAACCCTTTTAAATCTTTTTTCTTTCACTTCCACCGTCAAACCTCTCCTCTATCAATACCATAACCAGAAAGCTCCCTCTTTTCATTCCTTTGTTGCTCATAAATAGCAAAGAGAAGGAAGTAAGCTTAGAATTAAAGTTAGTTTCTACTCAAGGCAAGGCTAAGGTTGAAAGTTTTTAGTATATTTTTCCATCCCTCCTCTATTTATGTTTTATTTTTTTACCATTTGCATCATTTTAGTGAGCAAAAATCCATGTGCCTATGACTATTTTCTAAGATGATTCATGCATTTTGCGGCCTTAGTTGTAGTAGATTTAGGACTTTTGGTGCATTACTAGCCCTCCTACCATGTTTTACAAGGCTTGTGTGTGAGCTTTGCTTTGAAATCATGTCTTAATGTTGCTCCCATAAATTCCAACATGCTTTTCCTTGGTTAAATATGTTTATATCATCTTCCATGGCAAGATTCTTGATGTTATTCATGAAGCTAACTTTTCAATGCATGTTATTTTTCATTTCCTTGCATTTTTATCATCTTTTCCATGTCAAAATGTCATCTTTGTTTTTTTAAAATATGTTGTCTATGTTCATTTGCAAGTATGTCACATTAATTCATAATACGCTGTCAAGATACTTGGTTGTTTATTGTAAAAATTTAATTTTCAAAAAACCCCAAGTTAAGTCTATGTTACCTCTAATAAATAGAGATTAACATGGATTTAATGTTTTTACTAAATTGTTCCTCCAATCTTGAGGATAAATCAAGCTTTGGTTAAATTTTAAATATTTTGGTTTCCAGAAGAAAATAGCCATTTTACTTTTTTAAAGTGTTTATGCCTTTATATTGAGTTTAATACCCTTATTTGTGACATGGTCAATGAGCTATTTCATCATCCTAGACTACTTTGAGATTGTGTAAATGAACTCATGAAACCTATGTCACCCATTTCTTTCTATCACAAATGTTCAAATGTCCATGGCTCTAGTTTAGTCCTAAGAAACTCTAGAAAAACCAAAAAACTCCTTTGTTTTTGCCCTTATAGCATTATAGCCATGACTTGACAATCATTTTTGAACCCCAAACCATTTTTCATGAATTGTCTAATATTTTTTCCTTGAAAAGGCATCAAATTACTTTTAAAATGGTATCTTGTTTGCCCTTTGATAATTTTAAATGAAAGAGTTATGATTTTTTAAATTAAGGCTATTTGGAACCTCTAGAATCAACGATTTGCATATTGTTTTGGCCATTTTGCTTCACAAAATGATTTTTTAAAATTTCTTAAATATTTTCTCAAAAATTTCATGAAATTTTCTTTCTGGAAAGGTATCATTTGTGATTTCATGATATTTTATGAGTTAAAAATCATTTTTCAAAATTCGCTACACCCTTTCCCTTGCTCATGCTATTAGCATCACATTACACCCAACATCAAAAATATTTTTCCACCTAGAAAGTGATTTTTTGAGATTTTTGGAATATTTTATATTAACTCTTATCAAGTCACCTTTTCAACGGTATCTTGTTTGACCCCCGACCTCTGAATTTCTCAGAATAAAATTAAAAAAGGGGACAAGGCAATGTTGTCCCCTATTTTGGATTTAGGAAAAATTAGACCAAATTCCTCGAACAACTTTTTTATGGCATGCGAAGGCCTTGAAATGTATCCAATTAATTCCACATGGAATTATGGTCACAACATGGGTCCTACTAAGCTCAAATCAAGGCACAAAGGCTCTTTAAAAATTAATTTTATCTTTCATGTAAACGATTGGTTTTAATTTACAACTTATGTTTTCAACAAGAAAAAAATCCAAATACCTTCATTTCCAAAATTAAAATTTCCACTTTAGGGAAACTCCAAGACTATCTTTTAAGGGGATACTCAAGTTTGGGGAAACTCTAAGCCCAACTTCAGTTCTAAGCTCACTCAAGCTTTTACAAACTTCATTCTAATTTCAAGAAAAAAATAACTAAAGTTTTGCCTTTAGGAATGCTCTAACCCTATTTTTTAAGGGAATGCTCCAACCTCGCTTTTCAAACTTAAAAAAATTATCACTCTGGTTATTCCTCAATAATCAAAGACAATTAAAAGATACATTTTGATTGTCCCTTCTTTTTATGATTCTATGCCTTTATTTTTATGTATTATTATTGTATTCATCTTTGTCTTACTAACACATTTCCCTTTGTGATGTCCATTATGCATTCATGTTTCCAAATCATTTTTCAAAATTATGAGGCAATGTTCTATATCAGTATCTTTCTAGTACTTGACACGGAATATCTAATTTTCACAATTAAATTCAAAAATCTCTATGTTCCCCATATTCTTGGGGCATATACATGATTTAAATTTTTCTTTAAAATCAAGGTTTACAATTTTTATGCAAAATTAATGCATTAAAAAGGGGATCATATCAAAATATTAATAAATTAAAATGAGGAAACCGAAATCAATGTAAGAGATGGTTAGCAAATGCTGATTTCGAACATCATAGTGGTGTTAATCCTTCCCTAAACATAACTAGCTCCTAAACCGAACTGATGAATCTCTGGACCTCATAGACCTTGAAATAAATGTTCCAAGTTTCTAACTTGAAATATCATTTTTGATAGGCATCCGATAATGCCTTGCTCCAAATGATTAATGGTGACTCTAAGTTTTCGACCACTTTATGGTAGGTGTCAAAGACCAGTTGGATGAGTTATTCGTTCGATGGTTTTTCCCCTTGTTATTATCTCTTCATGCCTAATCCAAACCACGATTGAGGGATAACTAAAGGTAAGTCATAACCAATCCTTTTAAGTTATATGTATAACCATCCAAGCAATTCGGGGTGGTGTTGTGCTTGGGTAAGGGGCACATCGTGACAATATTAATTATATTTCTTTACGTCTTACTAATACATTTCCTCTCCTAGTGATAACTTTTGCATTCATATTTAAAAAAACTATCAAGGCAATGTCTCATGTTGGTATCCTTTCAATGCTCAATATGGGACACCTTTTTTAAACTAAGTTTGAAAACATTTTTAACCTCATGTCTTGCCATACCCCTGGATTACATATTAGAACTCAAACATTTCTTTAAAAAATTGTATCTACTATTTAAAAAATTCATGCATCATAAAAAAAGGATTACATATAAATAATAACAATTTAAAATTGAGAAAACTGAAACCAAGATACCAAATGGCTAGACAGTACCAATTTAGAGCATCGTGGAGATGCTAATCCTTCACCACACATAATTGACTCCCGAACCCACTTGCTAAATGCTGGTGCACACAGACCATAAAATGGAGCCTTCAAGTTTCATAACTCAATCTACTAGTTTGAAAGGTGTCTAATCAAACCTAACCCAAATGATCGATGGTAAGTCTAAGTTTTCGGCACTTTATGGTGGCATTAAAGGTCAGTCAAATAAGTGATTTGTCCAATGATCTTCCTCTATATGAATTTAAGAAACACCATTTTCTCACCACATAACCCCTAAATCCTATCAAAGATTATTTTTAAGTCAGGTGCATTGGCCACGGTGGTTAGGGGTACATTACGACAATATCTTTATTAAGAAAGAGAACTTTATGACATCAGAGATGATTATTGGACTTGAACCTTATGCAGTTTTTTATCTCACTATGTAAAAATCGCAAAAGCTTATTCATTCCTATTGGACAATAAAGGCAGATATTCCTGGAGTTAATATTTATAATATCCATAATGTTTTCTTTAGATAATGTATGAAATCCTTAAATTTAATCAGTTTTCTCTTTTTTAGTAGGTTTTTAAGATAAATGATTTACAAGAGGATTGTTCAATTGTACTTTCCATATGTACTATAGTTAGATGCAACCTCAAGAGCTTATGGCCCAAAGCAAGCTAAGAAGTATTTCGAAAATATTTTGTTACATGAAGGTTGAACAAACATTTGGTGTGGTTTTGAATTGATATATGAAAACATGTAAAGTATTCTAGGAAATAATCATTATTTATTTTAAAAGAAAATATTGATAATTTCTTTTTTAATAGTTTTTCTTTGCATTCTAATAATTTTCTTTGTTTATGAAGCTTGGTAAAACATAGTGCAAGAAAATGATAGATTGCATTTTATATGAGTAATCGATGTAAGCAAATCTATGCATTAAATCCAGTTAGGGTAAAATATTTTTCTTGATTTTGATAGATATTTATTTTTCATTTTTACTTTCTTAACATGTATTTGTTCTTTCGTCTATTTTTTTGGCTATTTTCTCTATTTTATTTGAATACTATTTTTAATTTTTGTTCACTTTGCTTTTTTATGTTTCTTTTATGTTGCAATTTTTTTCTTAAGGTATAATGTTTTGTTGTGAATTTAGACAGATGCAAGATGGGCTTCAAGCATATGTAATATATTTTAGATGTACTTTTTATATCTTTACCTTCTTTAATGTAGCAAAATTTCCTTTGAGCATTGACTTACAAAATTTTGATTTTCTTACTTTTTTAAATTAAATGATTTTTTTCTCCTTGCATTTGATCTTCTTCATTAATTTGATATTTAAATTTTTTCCCTCCTATTTCAATATGATAGAGAATGCTGTATCCTTTCAAATATGCACAAAAAGATAGAAACAAAAATGAAAAAAAAAAGAAAATCACTGAAAGGATTTTGTATTGAGGACATTTTTTAAATTTGTTTATTTTAATTCGTCATTTATATTGAGTTTTTTTATTCTTTTGATTAAATTTCATAAACTTTTTTTAATCATATCTTTTAATTTTACTTTTAATCTTACATGAAATTTAGTAGTTCCTCCATTAGAAAGGGGGTAGATCTCTCTTTCAATAATTTTTTTAACAATTTGTTTTTCACTCAAATGCCTATGGATAAATATTAGGTGTAGAGTTTTCTTATTTGGGTGAAATTGTAACATTCTTTTTATATTGTTAGTTTTTTTTTTGTAGGATTTAATAGGTGAATCTTGGTATAGTACTCATTGAAAGAAAGTTAATGTGTTGGAATTGGAGTAAGGTATGATGAATTTTATTATCTAGAGAAAAATTTAATGTACTTAACTTAAGTAGAATGCTAAGACCTAAATATTTTTCTGTTGATTCTCTAACTTATTACAACGTTCTTTCTTATTCTTGATTATAAATATGTCTAAAACTTGCTGCAACGAGAGCTGCTCATACAAAGTATATATTTGTATGTTAAATTGCATATATTTAATACAGTTAATTATCACTAAATATTGTCATTATTTGATTGTTTTATTTTCTACTCTTCATGAATTTGTTATGCATAAAGAATTAATAGGTAGGATGGCTTATTCATGTCTTATATTCAATTCAACATTAATTAAAATTTTTTGTTTGCATCTTTTTTCTATTTAATTATTCAGCCTTCATTAGCTTTGATTAAGGTATATCATAATCATTTTTGTTATCAATTACTTTAATGACGAATTTTGTATAGCGATATAACGACTTGTTTCGCATGATAAGAATTTATTTATTTTGTGTAATTAATTTCATGTCTGATTTTAATAGTTCTTTTTGAGAGTAGGATTACAATATAAGCTAAAGATTTTGGTAGTAAACAATGACAATATAGAAAACAAATTAGACCAAAAACATAGTATCAAAAGAAAAATTTTGTGTTTTTCTTTTTACTATATATATATATATTTAGGAAATATTTATCTTATGTAACCATCAACTACATCATTTTGTGCTATTTTGCATTGCCACTTTTATTTTCAATATTTTATGACTTCAATATGATTTTCACCTTAATGCTTTCTTTATTAATTTTATAAACATGAATGTTAAAAAGCTCAAATTAGATTCATTGTCATATTCATATCAATCTAATAAATCTTTATTTTCTTCACCTTTTACCAAAATTTAATAGTCTTTATATATCATGATGCAGCAGATCAAAGATAATGCTAAATACATAAATGGTGAGAATTATACAAGCAAGTAGAAGCAATTAAGGTTAGATTGAATCATCTGTAGGAGTCGATTAATAGCGCTAATTGAACTATACCAAATTGAAACTCTTTAGTTGTTTATGCCAAGGTATAATTATTCTTATTTGGAAGATTTCATTTGTTAACTTATTAATACACAAGCTCCTTTAGTTTAATACATTTATGTAATTCCAACATTGTAATATCTAAAACTACTATTATCTCTAACATTATTTTGATAATTGTTTCACTATTGATGTTATGTCATTAAAAGCTAGGTTTACTTTTTCAAATAACTTTTAAGTGTTTATTTCTTTCTCTATACATTTTGTTGTGAAGTTAACTACCTTTGTATGTCAATTGTTTAATATTTTTATGCAAAAGATTCTCTTCAATCTTTTTAATGGAATACGTCTAAAACATGGCATTAAAAAGGTTGCGTTTTCTATCAATATCATTCAATTTAAACAAACTAATACTCTTTAATTGTTTTTGGTTATATAAACTAGATTTAACTTTTCAATGGGATTATTATAAAATTTTTGAAGAAGGTTTTACTAATATATCTTTAAAGAATGTTAAAAGTTAAGGGCTCATTTTTCTTGATTGATTTTCTTTTAATGTGAAAATGAATTTATGGATCATATTATGAGTTCTGTTTATTGCTTAATGAATGGAAGACGACAATTTCTTTTGGTAATAAAATAATCTTTTTCTATTTATTATTACTTTTATAAAAAGTATGGATTTCCTTTTTTATATTTATGTTGATGATATTATTTTTAAACATTTAAAGTGAACATTTGCAAAGAAAATTATAGCCATACTTAAGTTGGTCAGAATTCTATTTGAGACTACTTTACGTGGGATAGAAATTTTTTATTCTGACTATTCTCATATATTTTTCATAACTTTTTATTCAAGCTTTTATGTTACTTATTCTTTGGCACCTTTATTATATTGCTTTGGTGTATCATTTATTTAAATATTTTAATTTATTGTATTAAAAATTTGTCTTAATACTTTAAGTAAAAATCTGATGGGTGATGGTTCTTTCTATGTTTTCTTTTACGGTTGCTATTATGTTTTAAGTTATGATTTAATTGCCTTTTTTTTTTTAGGTTGTAAGTGTAAGGTTTACCATCTTCAAGTATCTAAAATGTATGATATATAAGTTTATCAACAATTTTTTCAACATAAAGTTTTTCATTTCTAGTATCTGCTTAGGTAAATTAATTTTTGCTTTCTAAATATTTCTATTAAAACTAATATCTTGATTACTATTATGATGAAATTTTAACAAAATTTTAAATTCATATTTGTGAAAGATATTATTTATTTTTTAAATTGATAATTTTATTTTGCTTGTTGGGTTATTTTTGTGAAATTTTAAAATGGATGCAATCAACAAAGTAAGGGAATGTCTGTTAATTCGCATCCTATGTTGGTGCCTAAATATATTAATTGTTATTATTGATTTTTTTCGGTTGTTGTACATTATGTTACTATTTAGATTCTCCCTTGATCTTATAGTTAAAAAAGAAAAATTTAGTGGATGATACTGATAAAGAAGTTGACCATCCACTTATGGTGGTTACCATTGATATTTTTGTGATGATGGTGAAAAATAACACTATGAAAAGCCATTAGTGTCTATTAGGTTTTTTTCTTGACATACTATATTGTGTTGATATTTAGTTTTATTTCAATAAATTGATTGGCTGTTGAAAACTAAAGACTTAATAACTATACATGCTTAATTTTGTCTAATGTACTAATTGGTTTTCTTTGGTTAAGAATGTCTGTTTAACCTAGATACTTCAAATGAAGAATTCATGTCCACATGGCCTATTTTAAAGATTAAAATAAGTTAAAAAGCCTAATTTGATGGAAAAAAAAGGTATCTAAGGTCAATCGAATAAATTAAAAAACATACTAGAATTGAAAAATCAAAATTCAAGTTATGGAGGAATAAAAATGTAAAATGAAAGATGTATCATTATTCATTTAAGTAATTTAGAAAATATAGGATGGTAGAAGCAATCGAAGTCAAATGGAGGTAAGATTTTAAAGTCAACGGCTAAGTCAATAAGAGTTAAAGATCAATCCAAAATTCAAAAGTTACAGTTAAAGAAGGAATAAAAATAGGACATTTAAAATTAAAGCCTTAAGAGATGTCAATTGCTAAAATTGACAATGCTAACTCAAAATCAAGCAAATAAGAAGGTACATGAAGGAAGAATAAGGAATGATTCAAAAGGGTGGTGAAAGATAACATTGAAAATGGTAAAATGTAAATAAATGGACTTTCAAATATTAATTTGAAAAGGCTAGAAGGTCCAAAATCTAAAATTGGCTTAACTAATGAGAAAGTAAGCTTGGAAAGATATTAATAGAAGATAACTAAAGACAAATTCAATGGAGGTCGTAACAATAGCTTCTCTAGAGGCTAATCTAAAGGTTTCAAGCAAGCAAATCTACACTATTCAAAGGAATACCATTAGAGGACATTAGGATCATGTAACCGAGGGTAAAAAAGGATTTTTGGAGGATTAAACAAGGATTAATTGGTTACTAAGGAATTAAAGTACAATTTTAGGCTTAGAACATGCTATAGCTAAAAGAATCTATGGATTAACTATGGCCTAAAGTTGGCTTGCAACTTTTCTTATGATGCACGGGCATGAAGTGTTGAGTAGGACCTGAAACTAATTGGATTTGTTTATAACACACTAGAGTTTAGCAATTTCATGTAACAAACATTATATTTTATTAATGTTAAATAGTTATTTCTTTATCCATAAGCTTTGCAACAATTATTATTTGTGTCTTATAAAGATAAAGCCCATGAAACACATTGGCCTTGCAAAGGAATTATAAAGTGCTACAATTATGGGATATTTATACATCACATATGTGTTTATAAAAGCATTGCTGGTCATCATATAGTAAAGATAGGGCATTGACAATGCACAAAGGCTAATATATGCTAAGCCTCCTTGCATTTGATGTAGGCAATCGATGTCATGAGTTAAAGTATTATAATACTTGAAGATAGCATATGAGTGCCTATTATACAAATAAGTTCACCAAACGTGAACTGCCATAGGAGTTCCATTTGGTATTTCACTGAAGTGTACATTGAAATACTCTCATGTATCATTAGTATAAGTAATCCTTATACTTGTAACACCAAGTTATCTTGTATTAGATTCTTATACTTAGAGATCATCACAGATGGGTCTACTTTGATGGATGCTAAATGAATGGTGGCTTTGGGTATGATGTGCAGTATAGTGGAGATGAATAAGTGCTCTTTGGAGGATTCATCACTCTAAGTGATATGAGGGGACATATCTCACTTGTTCTTGTCTTATGTTAACTTAGAAAGCCTTAGCTAGGTTAATATAGATTATAGAGTTAAGACATAGTTGCTATAGGATTAATATGGAAATGAAAAAGAGTAGGCACTACACCATGCTCTTACCTTCTCTAAGTTATATGGTGGAAGGATTAAATTACATTAAGATACTATACAATGAAAAGCTTACCAAAACCAATTTGACTCTTTCTGCATGTTGGGTGGCCATGATGCATTGCTATATGCCAATCTTAGTCTATAAATATAAATGTTTTTAACTGAATTTATGTTAATTACCAATATGATTAGGGTCTAATGTGTCACACGCATAAAGGTGATTTGAGGAATTAAAATAGGACTTGCCTTAATCACTTAAAGTGTAAAAAATCACTCAGGCCCAATCTTCATTGTTCTTGAAAAGGTTAGGGACTTAAGTGAACATAGTCCAAAAGATGGAAAACATTTACTGTAGGTATTAAAACCCTTCTTTTGCCATCCATTGGTATTCTGGTTGCCTTAATGGCTTTTTGGTATTCTTCCTTAAGGTGAATTATGATTTTATCTTTAGTGGAGAAAATTGTTTTCTCTAATCATTCAAGTTCATGCTTAGAGAGATCAAAGGCTAAGAGAAGGTTTATGACTAAGTGGCTAGCATGGCTCTAGCAAAACAAAATCTCTCCCCTTTTGAAGGTTTTTTGGATCACTTGTGTGGATAACTGCTAGACGCTAGGCAATTGTACAACTTTGGTTTGTGACAATCTAGCTCATTATACAAAACAAGCAAGCATTAAATTTCTGCCAAGGGATTTGACTAGCCTTAAGCTTAGACATGAGAAATTCTTAATTTGATTTGTTTGTTCTTGAAGTAGAAAATCATAATCAAATTCATGCAAGACGATCAGTTTAGAAAGTTTCATTATTATTTGTTTATTCCATTTTTCACTATGCTAGTTTAATTTAAATGAAAATTTTTTGTTGATTATTCAAGCATGAATCCAAGACTTCCTACAAGTGGTGTCAAAGCCTTATTATATTTTTTGATTGATTTAGTGTTTTATTTTACTACCAATTGCCTAAACATTTTGATTTCAATGTTGCTTTTGATATGTTTATGTGTTGAAAATTTAATAAATTATTTTTTATTTACTTTTCAATTTTCTAGAATGTCAATTCATATTTATTTTCAATATTAATTAATTTAAAAAATGATTTTACAAATTAAATTGATGGTGCAGGTGTAGACATCTTATTTCATCCAAGCCCCTAATTGACTTTTTTCCTAGAAGTAAGGGTTAAATGGAATCCCTTAGGATTAGATTCTTTTGAATGAGTTATAAATGGTAAAAAGGTCCAATCAAGTTTTTGGTTTGTTTCCATGGGTCTTGTTTAACATATAAGGCATTTAGGCTTAACTGTCTGATTTGTGGGGTAGGTGCTGGATTTTTAAATTCAAGACTCAGATCTTGAAAATTCGAGAATGTCAAAAGTTGATTAAATGTGTCTCTTAAGGTGATAAGAGTTCTTATTGATATCATTTGGATGAAAACTAAAAAAAGTGGCAAAAGTTAACTAAAGGCATAGTTAACTGTTAAAAATTAACTTTTTAGCTTAGAGTTAGATTTTGAAATTCAAAGAGTTCTATAACTTAGATTTTGAAATTGATTAAACCAAAATGAAATTAAACATGGACTTTAGGTCAAGAAGGTCTAATCGAGACCAAGTCACATAAGGACCTCAGGAATTTGGAGTGCCCATAATTCTTGAGGGCTTAATTTGAGAGGTCCAGGATAAAATTTTTAGATATTTCAAAGAAAGTTATTAGGATACATTTTTACTACAGGATAGAATATTTAATTGCAGTTTTACATGTACATATCATGATCAATGAATAACATAAAAATTTGTATGAGATTAGTATACAATAATGCCTTAACCAAACTCCAACATGTGATTAATGTGCAAATTTTACTAATATATTTATTAAGAACATTAATATAATTTCTAATAATTTAGTTAGGAGGTTGGCAATTCAGATAACATTACCTTAGGGTGATTTAAGCTTAAATCACTAACCTTGAGGCCTATAAATAAGGGTGAATATCATATTTTCAACTATAGACACCTCATTTTGTCTGAGCCAACTCTTGGCATTGCAG
>JBBYHM010395468.1:0-11162 GCA_038381775.1 Adansonia rubrostipa | reverse complement strand
AATAATAATAATAATAATAATAATACTTTAAATTAATCATGATATAAAATTGTATAAGCAATTTGTATTATTGTTTATACATCTTTTAATTCAATTTGTTAGCTAATTATAATTTAGACAGATGCTTTAAAAACAATTATTTTAAAAAAATAAAGTGCCAATTATGACCTAATTATGCACGATCAGTGTTTGTAAGTTTTCTACATAGCTGGCCTTCGATCTATCTTTGCTTTAATAATCCAATTAATTTATTTTAAATTAATTTGTGGCACATGATTTCATATTTTTAAATTCTTTAAATTCTAAGTTTCATGTGGACATGCATGCGATTGCCATACTACTCCTAACTCCACTTGGAAAGGAAAAGTCAAATTTTCCTTTTTTTTTTTTAATTTTTGGCATATTAAAATGGAGATATTTTAATGATGTAAAGTTGTCATAAATCAATCGATTTAAGTAAAATGATTAAAAGTTTAAATTTTATTAAAATTAGATCTATTCAATGGTCAAATTTAAATATAATTTTTATGATTTGATTTGATTCGTTTGAATCATTATTTAATCATCAAAATAATTTTTTATTTAAATTTAATTATAAAAATATATAAATATTAACATAAAAATAATTTTTAACATATTTTTAATAAATATATAAATAATTTTTAACATATTTTAAATAGTGATTCGAATTGTCCGATTGAATAAAATTTGAATATAAACTTAAATTTTAATTTTTTTAAGTCGCAATATTGGGTCCGAGAGCAAGTCTAATTGCAATCCATTCAAGCAAAAAAATTTTAAAAAAAGTTTTGATTTATAATGGGATCTACCAATTTAATTAAGTCGATTGACTCGTTCTTTGCATGATTAATCTTCAATATTTAAAGCTAGCATCTTTTTTCGTTTAGTGACTAAAAATACATCAAAATAACATATTAAACTTAGAGTTTGAATCTAGATATCCTCTCTTTTTTTAAGTTATCATTACGATATTAATTATTTTTTTGTATAAAAAAATTAATTTTTAAAGTATCTGAATCAAACGTTTTTTATTTTTTAAATAAAAATGTTAACAGACAAAAAAATTGAGGTTTCTTTTTGTTTTATATGCATGTCTTTCTTATTTTCTAATTATTAAAATGTAACGAGTTCATTTGAGGTGTGCAGTCGCGTGAATAGAAGTAAACATGATTTCTGTACGCCTGAAAACTCAGTTCGAACGTTATATAAATATAATAAAAAATTAATTAAAATATTATATAATATAAAATAATAAAAATAATATATAAATATATAAATATGTTAAAATTTATATAAATATATAATATTTTAAATCATATTATAATATATAATATAAATTATTAAATTATTAAATTTAAATAAAAATAGTTGGGGGAAAACTCGTTGAATTCGATTTTCTTGAAAAAAAAAAATCACTTTCATCTCATAAGTTTCATTTTCTCCTTAAACTCTTACCGTTAAAGCTTCGATCTCTCTCTCTCTCTCTCTCTCTCTCTCTCTCTCTCTTCCTCAAGTCGTGCCGCCCCACTCGTTTCTCACGTGACTCGCCCACTCTCCCTCCCACGTATATATTCACATACAAACTCTTCCCTTTCGATCAACCCCCACCAATTACTCTACAAAAAGAAAACTTTTTTTTTCCTCTATTTTCCTTTCGTTGTTTCTCCTTTGTCGGTGAAAATGGTTGAGTCTGCAACAGCGACCCAAGCAGCAGCACCGGCAGTGCCTCTGCTGAAAGATGAGCTTGACATTGTTATACCGACTATAAGGAACTTGGACTTTCTTGAGATGTGGAGGCCATTTTTTCAGCCTTACCATCTCATCATTGTTCAAGATGGCGATCCTTCAAAGGCCATCAAGGTCCCTGAGGGATTCGACTATGAGCTTTACAACAGGAACGATATTAACCGGATCCTGGGTCCTAAGGCTTCTTGCATTTCCTTCAAGGACTCTGCTTGCCGTTGCTTTGGTTACATGGTTTCCAAGAAGAAGTATATTTTTACCATCGATGATGACTGCTTTGTGAGTTCCTTCTTCTTAATCTTGTTGTGGTGGTGTCTTACAATCTGGGTTTTACTTATTTTAGTCAATTTTTGGATCCTTACATTGTTTTGTTTGGAAATCTGGATACTTTTGTTTTTCTTGATTTAAAAGTTTTGTGATGTTTTAGTATCTGGGTTTTTATTATTCTGGTCAAAAGTTGAATCCTTTCATTGTTTTGATTGGGGATTTGGATGCTTTGGTTGTTTGGTTGAATTAATTTTGTATGCGTATGTTTCAGATTTACTTTGAAAGCTTTTTAGATCACGTAATCTACAAGACTGAATTTTTAACAGTGATAATTCTGGAAGGAATGTGTAATTCTATCAAATACGATAGTAATTTATACCGCAATCAATTCATACTTCCTTATTGCCTCAAATTCTGGATTTGAGTTCTGCATAGCCAGATCTTCAGAATATGAATTGATTTATGCATTTGTTTTCTTATTATTATACTCTGATGTTGCATTGTGGAGAGTCAAAATTTTTTATTTGCTTCCTATTTCTTGCCTCACACTTCATTAGTTTGCAATTGATTATAGAATTCAAATTTCTTTCGTATGGAATGCACTTCTGGCCTCTCTAGCTTTTCATTTTTCTTGAACTATCCGTGTCCGACATTCACTTTCGACGTATTTTCAGATATGAATATAGGGATATGACCTTCCAAGAACCCTTCAAATACATAAAATAAAATAGAAAAAAATTAAACATACCTATGTTGGACATTTACCTCTATATTCAAAACTCACACCAAAGTCCGAGCAACATAGATTCTGGCAGCTTCGCTTGTACATGATGATTGAGATCTACGATTCTGTTGGTTGCACTGTGTTATACAGCTAAAGATTCTAAAATCTTGAATGATTGTATCTGCTTGTGTTATTATATATTCCTGCTGAATGATGAATCAGCAATCTAGAAGTCAAGATCTGAACAGTTGATTTATTTTCCGAGTGATGATTATGTGAGGAATTGTTTTTGTAGCTCATGAATTAATTTTAACATTGTTGGTTCAAAATGATTAGGGACTTGTTTGTCTCTTTCAGAATATAAGTAGATTAACATTCCTACCAAACTATGGATCTTTTTTCATGATTAGGTTGCTAAGGACCCATCTGGCAAAGCAATCAACGCACTTGAGCAGCACATCAAGAACCTGCTAACCCCGTCCACTCCTTTCTTCTTCAACACCTTGTATGACCCATTTCGAGAGGGTGCAGATTTTGTCCGTGGATACCCGTTCAGTCTCAGGGAGGGTGTTCCAACTGCTGTTTCTCATGGCCTGTGGCTAAACATCCCGGATTATGATGCACCAACCCAACTTGTGAAGCCTCTTGAGAGGAACACTAGGTAAAATCCGTATTTTTTTCCGTTTCCAATTTTTAATGAAATAAAAACAGCTTTATTCCTTTCCAAAGATGTTTCTTCCTATCCTTAGTGATTACTAAGGCTATTGAGATATCAGGTTTGTGGATGCGGTTCTGACAATTCCGAAGGGCACCTTGTTCCCCATGTGTGGTATGAATTTGGCTTTTGACCGTGAGCTGATAGGCCCTGCCATGTACTTTGGACTCATGGGTGATGGGCAGCCAATCGGACGCTACGATGACATGTGGGCTGGCTGGTGCACCAAGGTACATTTTGGTTACCTATTTGTATCACAATTCAATCTCTGTTAACAATCTCTTCCAATCAGAAAAAGGGATGTCATACAGAAATTTTATGGGCTGATGTCCATTGCCTGCATGATGATTGTGTTAGGTGATATGTGACCATTTGGGATTGGGAGTCAAAACGGGTCTACCTTACATCTTTCACAGCAAAGCAAGCAACCCATTTGTGAACCTAAGAAAGGAGTACAAGGGCATATTCTGGCAGGAAGAGATCATTCCATTCTTCCAACAAGCTGTTCTTCCAAAAAACTGCACCACTGTTCAAAAGTGCTATATTGAACTGGCTAAGCAGGTCAAGGAAAAGCTTAGCAAAGTTGATCCCTACTTTGACAAGCTGGCTGATGCCATGGTCACATGGATTGAAGCCTGGGATGAGCTCAACCCTGCTGGTGCTTCTCTGCCAAATGGCAAAGCAGCTTAGAAAAAGTTTTCAACACATGCAGATGCCATGGTCAAACATCTGTTTGAAAACTTGGAATGTGCCTTTAACACAGATGGAGCTCCTAGACCCACTGGCAACGCAAATTAGCAAAACTTTATTGGCCACAGCCGCCACTATGCCCCTACAGTTAATGAATTAATGATAGTTTTCTTTTTTCTATTGTATCTTTATTTATTTATCTTCTTTCTCACTAGATTTTGGCGGGATATAATGTAATTTTATTAAACTTTTATGTGATGAAGTGACGACAATAAAATGCATTAGCTGGTTTAGCACTGCTTCCGTTTTATAATAAAAATAATTTCTTTTGAATCCAAGACTTAGCTTCATTTATTCATATAGTTATCCTTAATACCTGATTCATAATATTCGAAGATCATCGACATATCTCTTAACAATTTCCTTAATCCTGAACTGACAGTAGGAAGAAAGGGGTTTCATTTTAAAAAATCCAGCACGAATCTTGGATGCTTCTCACGGTTTTGAAGCTGGTTATGCTTCATCCATGGAGATTCAAAAATTCAAAGACAAGAAAAAGAATAATCTCTAGTATAAACATCAACAAATTCCAAACAAACTCTTTCACCTGACGAAAGAATGGGTTTTCATTTTAAAGAACATCTTACATCATAATTTCCAAGACCACAAAACAGCAATAAGTTGCTTCAAGATCTAAATAGTTTTCAAACAGAAATTACATTTTCCAAAATTGATTATGGTCGCACAATAGTGGCTTCCAACTCTCAAAAAAAAAAAAAATTGACAATTTTGGCTTTGAGGCAGTAAAATGAAGTTTATGCCATCTTGGCTTTTATTATCTAATCTATGATTTCGCAGTAGCATCATCGGTCTTTTCGGTCTTTTGGCGTTTGGCATCTTGCTCACCATCTTGATGGTTGAGACATCCGTTAACTGCCTCTTCACCCAAAAGAGATATGTGCTTGCTGGTGATTTGGTGACCTGCTCTGAGCTTTGGCCCCCAGTGCCTTTCGGGATTTGGAAGGAAATGAGCAACTTTCTTCGCTTGTGCCTTGCTCAGTGATGCAATGGCTCGAGCAAAATTTGCCTGCACAAAAGAAGTGGGGACTGAGGGATGTTTAAAGAACTCTTCCTACCTTATATCTCAACTTGTATATGAGCATGTTTATGTCAGAGAAAGCATCCGTTTGCATGCAGAACATGAAACAAGGACCGAGGGTTTTGGGAATCAGTATGCAACTATAGAGAGCCGTGCAGAAAAAAAAAAAAAAAAACCTGAAGAACAGGTTCTTTGGCAAGTATCACACTTCCAGGCTGATCAGCTGGTTGAGCTTTCACTGGATGATTTTTAACCTATAGAGGGGGAAAAAAGAACTTATGAAACCGTTTCATCACACTTCTCTTAACCAAATTACTGCATGGGGCATTGGGGAGGTTAAAATTCTGATAATTTAATCAAGTTTACATGTTCGAACCATATCATATTCAGTGTGTGCACGTCAACAAAAAATGAAGGAAATAGAGAAACAATAGAAAATAAGCCCTTACCCAGCAGCACATTATGTCCCGAATAACATCCATGGGAGCATCCGATTTTAGTCCCAATGGATTCACATGAGTCCAGAAATACGATATCCTGCATTGATCACAGCGGAGCGGAAAATAACTGCGACGGGGAAGTGCATTTTAGTGTGGCACAGAGGTTGTGCAGACTCAAAAATAGAGGAACATCAGGCAATTCCTGTAAAGAAATTCCAAATTGTGTCGAGAACATAAAGATCTCAAAAAAAGAGGGGAACTCGCTTCCTTTAATAGGTTTTGTCATATATATTCGATGAAATTTCATAAACTGATAGTTACAAACAATTTCCAAAACATCTTATATCTAATGACATGTTTCTCTGAAATATCATACCTTACACTTTCACATTCAAAATATGCGCTAAAACCGGTCATATTGAGCCTTCATTTCATAACTCAGTATCAGCACAGAAAATAGGACGCCTCACAGTTATTGAAATAAACCTAATGGGAACCATGTTCTAAGGGTGGAGAGAGGCCTGCCAAATAAAGTTTTAAGGGGAAAAAAAAAGCGCATACCTCTGAAATTGTAGTCAATACAGCAGAGATGCGATCATATGCAGGATAACAATCCTTCGTGGATTTTACAATCTGCTAGTATGGCAGTTACCCATTCTTGATCATGAATTGGAGCAGACCATATAGGGCCACCCATGTTAAATTTCTTCCCACAATCACTACACTCTTGAGGGACAACAGGAGCGAAGCCTGGGAGATACCTCACACTGGTATTCTGGAAATAGAAAGTGGACACAAGATCAACATGTCACATAAATCAAAATTAGGCATCCCAGTGTAAGGATAAAAATGAAAATGGGAATATTTATAAAGAAAATTCGCTACAACTACATCAGATCGCCATCCTTAACAATAATACTAATAATAATAATATAAAACGTTACAAACAACTGCAAGAATCACAAAGCAGTCTGCTATCAAATATCACAAGAAAGGCTCAAAATTTTTCCAAACTCTATAAAACCTACAAGTGGCATGAATGTGTCACCAATAGCAACATTAAGCAACTAAATGCTCAGACATAGGAGTGCACTTTAAAGGAGTTCGGATGTGTACCTAAATTATTACTCCACTATGTAGAATCACAAATGATGTAAGCCATGTGCATGTAGACAAATGAAAGGCACCAAGGGCATGATAAATCAGGAAATAAACCTTAGAAACAGTTCTTCCGGTAGGCTGTAGATGAAAAGAATCACAACCAGTGCACTGATAGACATATGAGAGCTTAAGGGGAGTATTCTTCATCGCACTTGCTGAACTGCATCGAGTTAGTTGCCCTTCAATCATCATTACGTTAAAGTGCCATTTACTTCACTAAACTAAATTAAAACAAATAGGTCACCTACGAGTATATGCGAACAAAAACACGGACATAAAAGTCCATCTGGACAGATAGCACAGGAACAATATAACGTTTGTAGCGGTTCGCATGACTCTGTTTTGAACAAAAAAGGAAATACCAATTATGCCACACAAGAAGATTGCTATTGGAATTGAATTCTAAAATAAAGCTTTCACCAAGAAAGTATATTACGAAAATGAATTTCCAAGCCAACGTATTAAAACTTAAAAGATGCAGTTACAATTATCTTGTCTAACAACCATTATCTATTAGAAGTTTGCTAATGAAAGAATGAAGGAATCCTAGATACCATGCTCCTTTTGCAGCAGAGAAAAGATTTGTGTACCATATACTGTGTTTTAAATGCAGAAAGAACAAGCTTTCTGAAGGATATGAAACTATTTCACTGCAGGCAAGGAGGATCCTCAAAGCCATTTCATGGCAATATTTCCCTCTCAACAGGTATGATGCATATCTGTTTCCAAGAGCAGGTATGGATAAGCAGACATATTCAAATCTATAGTTCAGTGAAGGTAAGGCAGATCAATCTTACTTAGAATGCAAACCTCTCCATTACCCCCACAGAGGACTGCCATATCGGTAGCAGTGCACATCAGCATGCCCCCATCAACAACAGATTGAACTGCTGAGTCTAGGAACACAGAAGGTGAACCATAAGGATCAAGATCAACCTGAAACACAAATTTAGCAATAAAGAGTGCAAGCACGATTCCCTCTAGAATATTGCCACCCAGAAACGATAAAAGTTGGCCATTAGTTATGAAATATGGATATCAAATAACAAAAACCAACTATAAATTCCCATCCAATTCATAAACTTTTCTTTTACCAAGTACAAAGTGGTTTGGAAATAAAATGAATGCAGAGCAAGAACGACTCCCATTGATGGAAATGTTCTACGATGTTTGATTTAAGGCGTTAACTACCAACTAGCATATGCATATCAGATCAAAATTCTTTTGCAGCAGTTGAGCATACATGCAAATCACAATTTCTATAAAAGTAATTAATTTAAAGTATTAAATAGCTATCTACCACATCGAATTCTTTTGGGTGGGTAAGCATGTAAACACGATTATCATCAAGATGTGACTCCACTTTTGAACATGCTAGAGAACCATTGAACTTTATGCTTCTCTGGCAAGCTTCAACTGCCCCTGCAAACAGAAACATGGCATTGGTAAGCATATTAATCAAGTCAAGCATATAGGTTAAATCTGTTTGTATATAGTAATACAAAGCATGAATACGCATAGGAACCCAAAATGCAGAAACTACAGGTTATCCCTTGGCCCAAAATGTTTCTTCAAATAACATAAGTGCAACACCAATACATCTATAGTACCTTTATCATTGTCTAAAGCAACAACTTGACCAATCCCTTCTACTTCCCGAGCATATCTCAGAGCCCTTAACCCAGATGCAGACAAGGCCTATAAAATCACCAGAAAAAGAACTCAGAAAATAAAATGACTAGCACCGGGGGTAAAAGCATAAAAATTTATATCTGAAAAATAGAAGAAAAACCTCTAAAACTCTTGGCGGTTTCAGCTCCGCTCGAACTTTTCTCTCTGTCTTAACAGGTTCTTCTGACGTACTACATGGTTCTTCTTGAAATTTCTCATCAGGCCCTTCACATTCTTCATTTGATATTTCATTATTCAAGCTAGACTCATTAGGTTTATCTTCAACATCAGATGTAGTGCCATTCTTCTCAGGCATCTTTGCTACTGATTTGTTTCTTTTAGATAATAACACCTCATATTCCTGCTTCCGTCTTGATATAAATGTCCTCAGGACGGCAATGGACATGTCTCTGTTGTTAACCTGATAATTATAGTAAATATTTAGATCCTCTACCCATAAATGACAACCAAGCAACCAATTAACACTATAATTATACTGCAGAGGAAACAATATCCTACTCAAAGCATCTACAAATAGATTTCAATAAAAGCAGTAAATTTTTCAGTAAACAATATCCTTTCTTTTCCCACCGTTTCTCAGCAGCCAATCACGGCGCCTTTAGTTCGAACTACTGACCAAAAACTTAAAATTTTTCAGACATAGCATAACTTAGAAGAACCCCCAAAAAATCGAAGCTTCCAAGTAAAAAAAAAAAACAACTAAAACCATGAAATCAATCACATTTTCACGGCCCATCAGTTCAACATTTAAGCAAGAGGTAACATTTTTCATACAAAACGCATAATTAGTTTCTCATAAAACACCCAACTCATCACAATAAAGAGAGCTTTCCAATAAACCAAAAGCCACCCATTAACTAAAACTAAAAACCCATCAAAATTCCAATAATGAATTCAATCAAAACCAAAAAAAAAGAAGCGAAACTTTGGAACCTGGGTTTTGTTGTAAAAGACTTCGTTTTTAGCATGCATAAGAATCTCAGCTTCTCCTTCCTTGATGATAGTGTAAATCATTGAAATCCGTTGACATAGTTTCTCACTTTTCATGGAATAACAAATCTACGTTCCTTTTATTTTTCCTTTCCTTCTCATCTTGTTTCTCTGTTTTTACGTTTGTTGTTGTTTGAAATTACGTGTCCTCGCAATATAGAAAGTGGAAACCGATTTTTACCTTTATTTTTATTTTTTAAAATTATCTGGTTGGGGGGGGGGGGGGGGGTTAACTTTTTAGGCTTTTCTTAAACCCTACCTTCTTAGTACACGTTAGAGTTCTTTGGTAGTTCTTTGCTAACATGAGCCATTATGTCTTTTCCAGAATATAAAATTAAAAAAAAAAATCATTTTTTGCTGTCTCAGCTCTCACTGCTATTTCTTCCTCCTTTTATTTATTTTTTTCTCACCAACTTTAAACAAATTAGAATTTATCACACTTTTCTGACAGAAAAAATATTTTTTTAAAGAAAATTATAGTATTTTAAAAGGGAAAAATAAGTTAGTAATTTTTTAGTAAGTATTTATTTTAAAAAAAAATTAAAAGATATGAGTAATTTTTTAATGAAAGTTTTTTGAATCAAAAGACTTAAATACCTCTAATTTTATTTATTATTATAGTTTTAATTTAATTTTTATGTATTCTTCTTAATCGAATGGATGTCAATTAATTCTCACATTAGGTTAATCAGGAATTTCATAATGAATAATTTTTTAAAAAATAAAAAAATATATATAAATTATACTTTTAATCATTTAATTTTTCAAAAATTTATATCTCGGTTACCCAAATTAAAAACTTCACAATCTACCCAACGTTGATGAACTTTTTGTCTCCGTTGTGAATATTTGATCATTAATGTGACTTTACAATGATTTGAATATTATAATTACAATAACATATATATTAAAAAACAATTTCAATTTTGTAAAAGAAAAAATAATGAATGCTTGTTTCTTATTTTTATAAATTTTGCATTCTTATTTTATAAAAAAAATAATGATGTAATGTTAGCTTTAAAATTTTAGAATTCTCTATAAAATTAGATCTCTTCTTGCTTTTAACAATTAATATTTGTAGTCATGCGTTATACGTAAATTTTTATTATTTTATGAATTTTTAAACTTATATTGTCTATTTTATAAATAAATATAATTAATAAAGTATTTATTAATGAAATTTGTATTACCATATAATGTTTTTTCCACCTTTAAAATTATATCAAATTAATAGAAAGTTTATTCTCTTCAATATTCCTAATGTAAAAGTGTGAAAGACAAAGAAATTTAATATAAATTTTAACGATTTTTTTTTAAAATTTAAGATAAAGCAAGTAAACTATTTAACAAAAGTGATTAAAAGCAAAATTTATCGAAAGTAAAATAAATTACTAATGATTAAATTGTAAGGTTTAAAGATGGGTGATTAAAATAAAAATTTTCAAAATGTTAAATGATTAAAAGTATAATTTATCTTTTTTTCTTTTAATTTTCAAACAAAAAGTTTTTCAAAATTCATAATACTACAAAAACAATGTCACATAGCATATTAGATAATGCGGCAGTGCAACATGGCATCTAACCAATGATATGATATTCTCATATCATTCAATCATTAGT
>JBBYHM010395458.1:0-64799 GCA_038381775.1 Adansonia rubrostipa | reverse complement strand
AAAATAAATTATAAAAAAAATATAATATGGGCGGGCCTAAACGGGCTTGGACTATCTATTTACAAATATGGACGGGCTTGGACAAAATTCGATGCCCATATTTCAGGCCGGGCCGGGCTTGGGTAAGCATATTTAATGTTAATACCATGCTCAAGCCCGGCCCAAATCCGGCCTTCTGCAGGTGTTTCATGGCAAAGAAACGGAAGGTAAAAATAAAGTTTTCTTACAAATGCATTTTCGTTTTAATTATGCTACACAATTAATAAATATCTCTCTCTATATATAATGCATAACTCTTGGTTTCTCCTTCTAAAGAAAATTCAATAATCCATAATTTGTATTATATTTATTACAATTTATTAAACTCATGTTGTGAGTTTTTAAAAATAAATAATAAATAAAATTTTTTATTAATATTTGTAGTTTTTTTAAGGTTATAAAGTTAGTAGTTTTTGAATTTTGAAAGGTATAAAAAATTTAAAATAATAAAATATTTTATACTTATTTTTTATTATTTTTAATTATATTTTGAGATATTTTAGTAAAAGAAGTGACTGAGTTAACTTGTGATATTAAACTCAATCACTTATTTTATATTAGTAAAAATATATTTTATTATGTTATAATTATATTCAATATATTTTATTTTTATATAAATTTTTATATTTTAATAATTTATATTATATAGATTTTGAGACATATAAATTTATATCATTTTGTATTTTAATTTTTTTGTGTCATATTTATATTTATATAATATTATCATATATATTCTAAAGCTAGTCTAATTGTATGTATTCTAATAAAATTGCTGAACCTAGTAATTTTTTTATTATAATTAGATTGCTAGAATTATATTTAATAATTTTAGCTAAATTACGAAGAGAAGATAAGGATACAATACGTTTAATAAATACAAAACAATATAATAAATATAAAACAACATGTTTAATATATATATATATATATTATATTTTTATTTAACATTTTGATTTATTTACTAATTTGCATCATATGTTATGTTTATTTGAAAAGAAAAAACATAATACACAACCTAAATATAATAATCATCAAATGGGATGATATATATAAGATTATTATCAAGTATGAAGTTAATAACTTCATAAAATGATTAAAAAACTATCATATATATATTTTAAATATACACTAAAATTATATGATAATTTTTAATTTTATTTATAAAATTAAAAAACTTATTATTAATGTATCTAACAAAAATTTATATATATACATAAATATATAATTTGTAGTCCAGTGGAGGGTACAAGGTTGTTTTACTTTTACGAAGCCACATGCTTTGTGACAGGTTTATGACCCATGTGTTGGCCTTATTGCCTAATATTATATAAAATAACTTCAAATATCAACCAAAGCCATGAAGATAAGCTCAACTTGCTTTTTCTTGGATTGCTACCAAAATTTTCTAGCTCTTTCATTATTCATTTTTTCTTTTAAGATAATTTCTTTGTAAAGAAAGAGAGCTTGAGAGAGAAAGTTAGTAAAATATGTAATGGTCCTTTAAGAATGTCTCAGAGAGAAAGATTCTGAAAAGATCATCTCAGATATTCCTCCTTTTCTAGTGACTTTGGCACCTCCATTTACTTTCTTGATAATAGGTGAAGTTAACCATCGATCCTTAGACCGCCTCTGAATTTGAAAGGTTCCTTTCCCGTTTATGACTACTATTATTGTTCATAAAAGAGAGAGAGGTTGGGGTTATATAAATTCATTTTTGCATTGGAAGAGATGATTTCTCTTTAATTTTTTGATAATTCCTCTTCTTTCCGTACTTGTTTGCTACTCAAACTTTGCTCTCTCATCTTTGCTTTTCATGCATGAACTAATTCCACATCTTTCTTTGCTTACCAGTGCACCATAAAAGAACTAATCTTTCAAACTTGTCATCATCTTCAGCTTTATGGCTTCCATGAACAACTGGTTGGCCTCTTCTTTGTCACCCCAGGAACTTTTACCACAGCCTGTTGATCATCAAGATCATCACTCTTGCCTTCGTTTCAACTCCAATGAAATCTCAGGTGCCGATGTGTCTGGCGAGTCATGTTTCGATCTCCCGTCGCCTCCTTCTCTCAATATCCCTCCCCCTCTTGGTTTACTTGAAGCCTTCAACAGAAACAATCAATCCCAATGTCTGGTTTGGTGGTTTGCTTCGTTTCATCAAGACACACACACACACACACGCACTTTAACATCTTTCTCACATGTCCAAAACCCTAACCATTCGTTTTTGTTCGATCATATTTATTAATCTCGTTTTCTTGCAGATTGCTATATGAAGGGTTTAGGTATGAACTCGGATGGAAACTGCAAGACAACCTCAGAGCTTTCTATGTTGATGGGTAGTTCATGCAATAGCCAAATCCCTGATCAAAGCAACCAAGTCCAAGAGCCAAAGCTTGAAAACTTCCTTGGAAACCACTCTTTCTCCACTACTCAAGAGAATAAGCTCGATGGTTGCAACACTGTGTACAACACAACCACTGGAGAATACATGTTTCCCAACTGTTCAATGATGCAGCCATTAGAAGATAAAACTAGTGCAAGAAAAACCGATGGAGGAGAAGACAATAATAATAACACCAAAATCAACACCGGAAACAGCAGTAGTATTTCCATTGGTTTATCGCGGATCAAGACTTGGTTAAGGAACCAACCAGCACCGACCCAAGCAGAGGCTAACAACAATGGCAGTGCTTCACAATCTTTGTCTCTTTCAATGAGTACTGGTTCACAAACAGGGTCGCCCTTGCCCCTCCTGACCGCAGGCAGTGGCGGTGGACGTGGTGGAGAAAGCTCTTCCTCTGATAATAATCAGCAGCAGAAGACTTCAACAGGTGTGGAAGTTACCGGAACCGGCGTAAATGAAGCGATGCGAAGGAAATGTATTGACACTTTTGGGCAAAGAACTTCCATATACCGTGGTGTAACCAGGTTATATTATTTCCTTTGCATAAAATCATAAAATGTTGTATTTTCCTTTTTAGTATTTTTTTTTCACATATTTTTGTGAAAAATTGTTTATTGCTTTTGGTTTTTGCAGGCATAGATGGACTGGCAGATATGAAGCTCATTTATGGGACAATAGTAGTAGAAGAGAAGGACAAACTCGTAGAGGAAGGCAAGGTGTCGTTTGATCTCTCTACTTGTTGGACCTTTTACAATTATGTTTTGCTAGAAAATCCTGGATATTTATTTCGGGCACCATATATACCCCCACACCACAAGGCACTGGAACTTGTTTCTTTCATTCATTTTAATGAACGATTACTGTGTTGTTATTATTATTATTATTATTATTATTATCATCATCTAACTACTAACTTAACACTTGCTTCCATTTCTTCAATTTCACATGGTTTGATGTTGGGCTTCTTCAATATACTTGCAGTTTATTTGGGTAGGTATAAATTAAAGGATAAATGCTCTTGGCTTGTGTTTATTCCTCCTGCATTTTTTTTTTATTATTAATTTTTTTGGGCTAAAATATTTACTTAATAGGAGGGTACGACAAAGAAGAAAAAGCAGCTAGAGCATATGATTTAGCAGCAATTAAATACTGGGGAACCTCGACAACAACAAATTTTCCAGTAAGTTTCCACTTCCACTTGTTCCCTAAACTTATATTAGTTAAAAGCATTGCATTATTTGATATAATGCCTTAATTGCCTATTTGTCGTCTTCTTTCTACATTTGGATTCATTCTCTCTCGGGAAAATGGATTTTTCAAAATTGCCCCATCTTCTCCATTAGCACGCAATTATTTAGCCAAACAAAATGGGGGGCGTGGGGGGGAGAGTCTTGACGAGTTTTATATTAATCTGACCACTGTACAACGTTCTTCTGCTCCTAAAAGGTATCCCCTTTCCCCATTAATAAGAATTTTGTCATGTAATAACAATATTATCTTTTGAAATTTAAATAGTGACAGTAACGTAACGTATGAATTTTATTTCATGATTTAAAATTTTTTCTATTATTGATGTTTATTTTAATTGATTGATAGTATTTATTATCTTAGGTATGCAACCAAAAGTGCATTCATGACGAGAGTTTAAACTTCCCTATTGCGTCAAAGGGTTTTGTTTTTTAACAGTAAAATCTTTCTTATATATACTATTTTCTTATAATTACAGCTTAGCAACTATGAAGAAGAGTTGGAAGAAATGAAGCACATGACCAGGCAAGAGTATGTTGTGTCGCTGCGAAGGTATATCATCGGATTAACAATGGCCTTGCAGATCAGATTTGATGGAGCAAAAATTGTATAAATAAATGCATGAATGGTAGAGGTTGATGTGTCTCTTTGATGCAGGAAGAGTAGTGGATTTTCTCGAGGAGCATCCATCTATAGAGGAGTCACAAGGTAATAATGTAAATAGTAAATATGAAAAAAAAAAAAAAAAAGAAACAAGCTTCATCGTTTTTTTCATTTTTATATATTCTACAGATTCTACTAGCATCGTTTCATTTTCAATATTTGATGAAAGCTTTTCGGGTCTTAGGCACTTAAGAAAGCATAAATAAACAATTGCACCAGGCTAGTGGTTTTTTACTTAGGATGCTCTTCTATCTTATTCAGATTTGAGGTGAGTGTTGGGTAAGTATTTTTGGCCTATGTGATTATATATTCAGATTTAAGATGAATGTTGAATTATATTTTCATATCCATTTTCAAATATATGTAGAATAGATATAAGTGATGGATGAGTATTTAAAAAAAAAATTAAAAAGTTCGAATAATATAGATTCTCCTAAGGAATCAGTTACCATATATAGTTCCCTTTTCATTTCCGAAACACTCAATTTTATGATTAGCAATTATAAGCAATCAGTAGCATTTTCATTCTTAAACGAGTCTTTTGATCAGAACCTTTGCTTTGAGGAAAATTTCAGTTTTAATGTAATTAACATTGTAATTTGGTTGAAAACAGGCACCACCAACATGGAAGATGGCAAGCAAGGATTGGAAGAGTTGCTGGAAACAAAGACCTTTACTTGGGAACATTCAGTGAGTGCGGTTTCAGCATTTTTAATCTTCCTTATGTGTTAAACCATTGTAGAATGCCATAGCAAATGGCTCTTTTGCAATCAAACTAGAAAATTTCCAAATAATGGTAACAAATTGAATTCCAATACTCAATGCTCTAATTTGATCATTGGCTCAATCGCTCGACAATCAATATTCTTTATTGATACCTAGCATTAAACTTCTTTTGAGGGCTCTTTAAATTGGTGATTTCAGTAACCTTTGCTCCTTTAATGAAACAATATAGGCACGCAAGAAGAGGCAGCAGAAGCCTATGACATTGCAGCCATAAAATTCCGAGGACCGAATGCTGTAACCAACTTTGATATGAGTAGGTACGATCTTAAGAGCATCCTGGAGAGCAGTACATTGCCAGTTGGTGGAGCTGCCAAGCGATTGAAAGATGTTGAGCAAGCAGAAATGGTTACAGATGTACGAAGGGAAGATAATCATAACATTAGTACGCACTTTTCTGATGGAATCAACGATTATGGTGCAGCACACCATGGGTGGCCTACCATTGTGTTTCAACAGGCTCAGCGTTTTAGAACGCACAACTCCTATGGACACAGAGTTTGGTGCAAGCAGGAGCAAGATTCTGATGAGAATCACACCTTGCAGGATTTTCATCAACTACATTTAGGAAGCGCCCACAACTTTTTTCAACCTTCTGTTTTGCACGATATCATGGCCATGGACTCCTCTCCGATCGAGCATAGATCTGGCTCGACCTCGGTCATCTATAGCAATGGCGCTACTAGCAGTGATTGTGCTGGAATTAATGATGCTAATGATAGCTACCAAGGGGTCGGGTATGGAGGCATTAATGGAGTATATGTAATCCCCTTGGGCACAGCAATAGCCAGTGATGGTAACCAAAATCAAGGCAATGGTTTTGGAGACAATGAAGTGAAAGCACTAATTGGTTATGAAAACTTGCATGGATCAGCTTATCTTTATCATTCACCAAGGTCTAGCAATATGGCTGTCAGCCATGGAACCCCAAATTTCACAGCATGGAATGATACATAAAGATCAAAGAAGATGGCTCTAGGCAAAGAAAAGGACGTATACATATCTGATTTCTTCTTTCTGCATTAACTAATTCAACTATAGAAGATAGACCATTTCTGTTACCTTTTTTTAATCCTCTAACCTTTGAGTTAGAAAGGGGATTTAAAACTGAAGTTCAGCAATAGCATCTGAGAGTTCAGTTTCTCGATTGCTATGAATTTTGGGAACTTCAGCTGAGACACGACGGCTCCTCGGAAAAGTTTATAATATCAGGCTTTGAAATTTTGAATATCATAGTTGTCAATATTATAATACAAGGATTTTCCTCCACTTTTGTGTGTATTTGGTCATTGAATGTATCATATATTTTAATTAGCTGTTTGTACATTGCATATGGAATTGCTGCGCGCAATTGAAATGCATCATATTATACATTAATATATATATTTATATATAAAAAATATAGGTTAATCTATAATAGTATATTTATTTATACTTGATCTATATAAACATTAAACACGGATATAAAAGAATTTTTTATTTATGAAAATAATCACTAATGTTTATTATATTTTTAAATTACAATTTGTAAATTATTATTATTATTATTAATAGAACTTGTTTAATTTATAGTCTAAACATTTTCATTCAATGAATTTATTTTTTTAATATAAAAAATAGACTTGCTAAGTCACACCAAAACCTAGGTCTTGTAAAAACCCAATCACCCTCGAGCTTTCCACTCACTACCTAGAGGGGAGGGCGTTTTAACTATGTGAGACTGATAGAATGTAGAAAACCAGAGGAGAAATCGGAGAGGAACAAATTAAGGTAACAACGAAAATTTGAAGAAACACGTTCATGTCTGGATGTTGTTATTAATGACCATCTGATTAAGTTTTCATTCAACATATATAACGGATATAGGTTACCATTACACCTGCTACATTAATTATACTCTTACCATCAAACAAGCGTCGAAGACCATTCCTTGCAAAAGTCTGTTATAAGCATGACGAACACCAAAGCTTATGAACAGGCAACCCAAAAGACTACAAAGCCGTTCCAAGAGAAAGGCTAATCAATGTTGACGACCAACAAGTTTAGTCTTTGTGATGACCGATAAAATGATATTTCACTCAACATTCCTTTTTGCCATTTTTGCTGCAAACACCGTAACTTTTCCTTAATGTTTCAAACTTTGCCTTAGGTAAGGCTTTAGGTAGAATATCAATGAATTGAGCTTCTGAGTGACAATGGACCAACTTTATCTCATTTTCTATTTCAGCTTCTCAAAGAAAATGGTACTTAATTTTTATGTACTTGGTTTTTTCACGAAACATTAGAGTTCTAGCCATAGCAATTGCTAACTGAATATATATCAAACTTTATCTCAATTGCGTCTTTATGAGCTAGACCTAAATATTTCAAAAGTTTTCTTAGCCAAATTGCTTGAATAAAAATGGTCGTTGCTGTTGCAATATACTCAACTTCTGCAGTTCATTGAGCCACTATTGCTTGCTTTTTTTAGTTCTATGAAATGTACCTGAACCGGGTTTCAATAGGTAGCCAGAGTGTTTTGCATATCTTCACTACATCCTCTCCAATCATTGTCTGTATAATATAAAAATTTTACTTTAGCTACCTTTTAAAACAAAATATCTAAACCAATTTTCCCTTAATGTCTCCAAACACTTTCTTTGTTTTTGTATGATGAGTTTCACTATAACAAAGCATAAACTTAAAAAAAAAAAAAAAGAAAAGAAAAGAAAAGGAAAGGCTAAAAGCAAACATTATGTATGGTCTAGTTGTTGTCAAGTGTAACAACCACCCAATTAGCCTTCTATAAATAGTTTCATCAACCTTGCCAGAGGTGTTATCTTTGTTGAGCACCTCATTTAAGTCAACAAAGTGCATATAGATTTACAATTCTCCATTTTGAAATTCTTCAATAATTCTTTGGAATTATTTTGCTGAGAAATGAAAATTTTGTATTCTTTCATAGAATGACCTAAGCTCCCAATGTGATAATCACAAGTGACACTAGCATCATGGCCCTCAAAATAAGAAGGCATTAGAGTGTGAATATATTGGTGTAACTATATGATCTTGAATAAGCCAAAGGAATAATTAAGTGGATGATATTGGAAATGGATCTATTGGAGTTCTATGTTGACTATTTCATTGCCTCCTTTGATTGCTCACTTAATCATTTAATTGAGTAGAAGGTCTAATTAAAGGTATAGAAACTAAGCCAAGCATAGGAACAAGTGTTCGTGGCTAAAGGTTAGGCTAAAAAGTTAGTTTTGGTATTCATGGCTAAGAACTTGCTGCAACATTATTAACAATGGGGTGCCCGTGTATGGATGGTAAGGAGAGAAACCTATTGCTTATTGCCCCTCCATAAGTCATGACTTGTTTTATATGCCCATTTCTTTTATATCAGATGTTTTGTTGGTGTAAGCCCCACAAGCCAATCATTGTTAGCTTGTCATACACCAGCATTTAGAGATTTCATGTAATAAACTTATATTTATTATTGATGCTAATGAGGTATTTCTTTATTCACAAGATTTATTTTGAATAATAGTTACAAATATCTTATAAAGATAAAGCCCATGAAACATATTGGCCTTACAAAGGAATTATAATGAATTACAATTGTAAGATCTTTATGCATCAAAGCGATGTTTCTAAAAATATTTTGGGTCATAGTGTTGTCAAAATAGTGCATTAACAATGCATAAAAAGTAGCATACGATAAGCGCTTCCATCCATTTGATGCATGTAACTAATCTCATAAGTTGAAGTGTAAACATATTTAGGGATATCATATGGGCACTTGTTATGAGAATTAGTTCATTGAACATGACCCAACAAAGTTTTATTTGGTATTTCCCTCAGGTGTATATAGAAAATACTCTCATGTGTCAGTAGTGTTAGTGGTCCTTAGACTTGTAACTCCAGGTCACCTTCTATGTGAATTATCATACTTAGAGATAATTATAAATGGGTTACAATGGATAGATGCCAAAATAAGAGTGGTTTTGGGTATGATATGAAAGTAAATGAGTGGTCCTAAGATTATTCATTACCTCAAGTGATTTAGTGAGATATATCTCACATGTACCTGGCCTGTACTAACCTAAAGTCCTTGGCTAAGGCAATATTGATTATGGAGTTAACAAATAAAGGTTGCATACTAATGTGGTATGGATTAAGAATAGACATTAAACCATGCTCTTGCTAATTTTCGGATATATGATGAAAGATTGAATTACACTGAGATATTGAATGTTGAAGGGCTTGTTAAAACCATATTGACACCCCCTGCATGTTGAGTGGCAATAATGCATTACTAGATGCCAATCTTGGTCTATAAATATAAATAATCTTAATTGAGTATTTTATATTTATTATTGATGTGATGAGGGCCTAATGGGTCACACACATAAGGGTAATTGGTAGAAATTAAAATGAAACTGGGCTAATATGTCAAATATAAGGTTATTTAGGCCTAATTAAAACTAGGTCACATGTACAAGAGGCAAAAGTGTAATTTTTTAAGAATTGAAATTTTGAACCCTAGATATATAGCCTTATGTTTGCTTCCCCATTTGTTGATACCTAATTTTATCCGAGTCTTTTCCCTGATAGTATAAAAATATTTGAGACTAAGAACTTAGCAGCTGCCCAATAAGGGTAGGCTTCCTTTAGGTGGAATAAATATTTTCAAGACCTTTTTAGTCATATCTAAATGGTTGCAGGTGCATGTGATAGAAAAATCGCCATTTCAAGGGTTATAGAGAACAAATCTCGGATAAAAAAAATAAATATTAAGGTAAAAAATTATTTTTTAAATTTATTCTTTTGAAATTTATTTTTGTGAATGTTATCATAGTTAGATTTCTCATTTTTAGGATTTTTTCAAGAATATTTTGTATAATTTGGGGAGCTAATTGTCGTACATTTTTGTCGATACCCGTGCAATATTTATACTGATACTTACTCCAAAAAATCATAAATATTCAATGGAAAATTTGTACTGATACATTTTTTTATCACAAGATATTAAGTTATCAGTTTTGGGACATAAATTTGAGTTTTTCACAATACGATGAGTATCATACTTGTGAAATTTTTTTGGATAAAAATTATTTGAATTCCAAGTTTTCATTTTTATTATTGTTATAAATTAATATTTTGATTAATTTATTAGATTTAATTCATTTTTATAAATTTTGAATATATTTTTGAAATTTTTCTATTTCCAAGACGTGGAGTTTTCTACCTTATAAATTTTTTCGAGGGTTTTTTTTGAATTTATAATTATTTCAAATTCTTCAAATATTTTTATTAAATTCATATTAAATCAATTTTTGAAAATTCAATATATTTTATGAGTTTTGCATTTTTTTGAATTAACAATTTTCTTTTAAAACGGTGTTTGCTGGTAAAATTTTACAAGTCTAAAATTTTTAATTATCTTTTTCTTGCGTGTAAAATTTTTCAAAAGTTTCTTTTTGAAATTTTATATGAAAATTTTATTAATTTTATTTTTAATGGGCCAAAATTTATTTTTTCCATTTCACAAGCCTTAAAACCCGTAAAATTTTTTAATAGGCCCGATCAACCCATTAATTTTTTGAAAACCCAATGAGCCCATTTTTATTTTTTAACATGCCAAAAAATCTTATTTACATTAAATTTTCAATCAAATTTGTTATGTAAAATTTTTTTTAATACATAATTTTTAATTTATCATAATTTAGTTTTTATAATTTATTTTTTCTCAAATTAAAAATTTTTTCTCTCACATTTCTAGATGATGATGTCATGCATGATATCAGCATGCAAAATGACAAATATATTAACTAAATCTTATCAAAATAACAAGAAAAAAAATTTAAAATAAATAAAAGAAAGAAAAGTGTAGAAATTGGGAGAAGTTCACCCCATTGGCCAACTTGAATCCTCTAAAAATACAAGATGGATTTTTCTACCAAAGGCTTAATGGTTCTCTAACACAAAAAAAAAAAATTAATAAAATCAAAACTTTCACATTTTTCTACTCTTTTAAGGTAAAAAAACACTTAGAAAATTTTTAGTTCTTGTTGCTTTTATTTATTTTTTTTCCTTTTAGTAAGCCAAAATCATACTTGTACTCATAGATTTTAATCCATGTTGAAAGGCCAAGTATGGTGACTATGATCAAAGTTTCTTGATTTTGTCATTTTAGTTAATTTTTATTAGCAATATGTTAATTTTCGTGGTAAATATATTGTTATTTTCATGTATATATGTTTATGTTATTTTTTCTTGATATTTTCATGTTGATTTATATTGATTTATTCATTAGTTATTCTGCTTTTATGCACATTTATGACTGGTAAAAATTGTAACATGTATTTATATTAATATTTATGAAAATATGTGATGGAAAAAAATCATTTTTTATTGAAATAACATGTTGGCTAAATGATATATAGCCTTAGATTCAATTTATTTCTTGATTTTTCTTAATATTTAGGACTATTTTGTAAACTTTGAAACTTGCGGGGAATGAAAAATAATTTTTTCAAAATTTTGAAGGCCTTGGAAGGTGATTCCAAGCTTACTTGAATCTCATCTTGATGATTTTGTGATGTTTTGATTTTCTTAGGTTATGTTGTGATTTTAGAAAATTTAGGGGCTTTTTTGTAAAATTGCAAAATTTTCGTTCCAAGGTCATCCATACTTTGTCGAATGCTGGTGGAAACTTTTGAAAGTGTTTCATGCTTATTCTAATATGTATATATATATATATATATATATACATATATATATATGTTTTAGGCATTTTCCATCATTTTAGGGCCTTTTTGTAATTTTATAAAATTTAAAGACTTATTTGTCAAATTGCAAAATTTTGGTGCTTGGCCGAATTGATTATTTGATCTTTGGTATGATTTCCATGATTTTTATAATTTGTTTTATGTTATTTTGTGATACGTATTTCATGTACGGCCTATTTTGGAAAATTTGAAAAATTTTAAGGATCATTTTGTAAAATCTTGCATTTAAGGTTTAATAAAATATTTTTGACATTTTAAGAATATTTCTAAAATTCCTCTAGTCCTCTAAAAGGGGTGTAAAAATTTTAGAGGGGTGTAAAAATTATTAAAACTTTTTGTATTTCTCTAGTTTTCTAGTGAGGGTACGAAATGCAATTTTGAAAAAGTTTATGGAGTAATTTTGTATTTTAGGTCATTTTTATGTCATAGTTACCCATGAGGGGTATAATTATCATTTTATACCACTATCGAATCCTTTAAGCTATTGGGATACTTTTATATTGAAGGCACACCTTATGATTTTCCCTATAACTAAGTTCTATGTGATCACTAGGATACTTATATGTCAAAGGTGTAAAGTAGAAATAGGTTTTTTTGTTTATGATGTCATCAAGTCCTTTATGATCACTGGAATACTTCTATGTCAAAGGTGCAAAATAAGGGTAGGTTATCAGGTACTTCTATGTTGAAGGTAGACCTTAGAGATATTTTAGTAATTTATGTTAGAACGAACTTCTATGTGATCATCAGGATAGTTTAACGTCAAAAGTGTATAATAGGAATAGGTTCATTTGTCTGTAAAGTTTTAGAATCTTTTAAGTTATGAGGATACTTCTATGTTGACGGTATATCTTAGAGCCATTTTAGTAATTTAAATTAGAACCAAGCCGTATGTAATCACTAGGATACTTTTACATAGAAGCTGTATAGTAGGAATAGGTTCATTTGTCTATTATGTTTTAGAATCTTTTAGGGTACCAGAAGGCTTATATGTGAAAGCTACACCTTAGGGACATTGCATTACTTTATTTTAGAATCGAGTCCTTTAAGGTCACAAGTATACTTTTACAGGAAAGGTGTATTTCAAGGGACAGTTTGGTCAAATAGATTGAATTTGGATCCTTAGAGTCGTGTTTAGCATGTTCATCTAAACTGAGTCTTAATATATTTATTATTTTACTTAAATAAAATTGGAATTTTTGCAAATCAAGGCAATATCTCCAATGTTAAAATAATACGTGAAATTTCTCCTCGCGTATGAGAGAGGTTCTACAGATTACTTTAAGAACGAGATATCCTTTAAAAAAAAAAAATTTGAATTTTTTTTTTGAATTTTGGAAAAATATAACCTTTTGTATTCCTCCAATTCTCTAGTAGGGTACAAAAGATATTTTGATATTTGAAGCCTTTTATATCCCTTTGGCTTTCTAGCAGGGTGCAAAAGAGAATGATAAAACTTTGTGTTCTTTTAGTTCTCCAAAAAGGTGCAAAAGATATTTTAATTTTTAAAAATATTAAAAATCCAATTTTCTTATACAGAATAATAATTTATTTTATGAAAATTTTGACATGTGGAAATTATACTTAAATATCGAATATTAAAACTGAACAAAATCAAAATTTAAATTAACACATGATTAATAAGGTATGTGAAATTTCTCCTCGCGTATGAGAGAGGTTCTACAGATTACTTTAAGAATGAGATATCCTTTTAAAAAAATAAAAAATTAGGATTTTTTTTAAATTTTAAAAAAATATAACCTTTTGTATTCCTCCGATTCTCTAGCAGGGTACAAAAGATATTTTGATATTTGAAGCCTTTTATATCCCTTTGGCTCTCTAGCAGGGTGCAAAAGAGAATGATAAAACTTTGTTCTTTTAGTTCTCCAAAAAGGTGCAAAAGATATTTTGATTTTTAAAAATATTAAAAATCCAATTTTCTTATACAGAATAATAATTTATTTTATGAAAATTTTGACATGTGAAAATTATACTTAAATATCGAATATTAAAACTGAACAAAATCAAATTTTAAATTAACACATGATTAATAAGGTACCGATTGCCAAGCATCATGAGAGGAATCGATTCTTACTTGTGATAATAATTGACTCCTGAATCTTTTCATGTGATCTCTAGTATAATCATGGACCTCAAAGTTTGTTTTTATGGGTTTCATACTCTCAAAATATGAACTTTGATAGGTGACTAATCTACCCGACCAAAATAGATTGGTGGTGACTTTAGAAAAATAAATGCTCGTTTAGGGTTAAGCCAAGTGAGCGATTCATCTTGACAACTTCGTCATCAGACAAAAAAAAAAGGAAAAATGATAAGAAAAAAATTGATATAGCCCTAAAATAAAAGAAAAATAATGATAGATAGATATATAAAAGGAATGAGGGGTACACCCACCTTTTAAGTCAGGCTAGTCAAGATTCATATCTAGGCCATATTATGATGCCAATAACCTTAATTTTTGCAAAAAATTTGGCCAAAAGGACCAAAAATAGGAGGTGGCGATATCCCTCACATAACTCTGTGGTATATTGTGTAATATCTATCATAGCAAGAGGAACATTGGTTTTCTTCTTCATAGATACAAGGGAAGGTTTATTGAAACTGAAGCTGCTTGTATCGCTCCTAGCAACAAAGTTTCTCCTTTTTCGAAGGTTTTTCATGTCACCTATATGGATAACCATTAGAAGTTGGATGCTGGGATAACTTTGGTTTGCAATGGCTAAATTTTAGAGTAAACAAAGTTTCTCCCTAAACCCTGTTTCAATTTTGAAAACAAGATACTTTTTATCAAGCATTGATGCGATACTAACACAAAGCATTGCTTTTATGATTTTTAAAAATGATTTGAAAATATGAATGTAGGGTAAACACTAAAAAAAAAAACCATGTTACTAAGATCAAATTAAATAATATTGCATAAAATAAATCACCCAAAAGAGGGAAGAGGGGAGGGGTCAACCGGAATGTATATAGTAATTGTTATCGTTTATCTAGAAATAACTGAATCGACAATTTTGAGATGCATTTGGATTCATTGGTTGCTTGAGGCATTAAAACTAGGTTTGAATTTTGAAAAAGTTCAGAGAAAATCTAGGGGAGAGAAAATTTGATTTTTGACAATTTTTGAAAAAGCAAGATTGAAAATTGTAAGCTGACAAAAATTGACTATTTCTTGATAAATTGACTTTTTTTAGGTTTCCTAACAAAATAGGCAATTTTTTATTGAAAAATAAGAGTTCGTAAAAATAAATTGACAGAGTTTGGAAAAATGTTTATGCTTTGATCCACGATAGGGGTAGTTTAACACATGTTCCTAGATTTGATGGGGATTGATCAAGCTCATTTAGAGGCATCTAAATGCCTTGAATTGGGAATTTTGTAAAATCAATTAATTTTGATAAATACCACAACATGTAACAATATCACGCTATCCCTATTTCCAATTTTATTTCAAACTGATCCTAAGGTTCTAAGGTCATGTAAGGTATGATTTGAAAGGTGACTCGATAGCTTAATATAGAAATATTCTAAAAATCCCATAAAGTCACTTTTTAGGGGGAAATAATTTTTGAAGTTGAATTAAGTGCGATGCTAATAGCACGTCCAGGGGAAAAGGTACATTAGATTTTGAAAAATCATACCTGACTCATTCAAAATTGTTAAATCACAAATGAAACCTTTATAAAAATGGAATTTCATAAACATTTTAGGAAAAATATTTTAAAAATTCATAAAAAATCTTTTGATGGGCTAAAACAGCCAAAAGAGAATGTAAATCGCTGATTCTAGGTTCTAGATTGCATTAGTTCTAAAATTCATAACTCCCTTATCTGGAATGATCTAAGGGTAAACAAGATACCGTTAGAAAGATAGTTCAATTCAATTTTAGGGAAAATATTAAAAAAATAATGAAAAATTATTTATGGTTCAAAAATGACTTTTCAAGTTGAGACTATAATGCTACCAAGGCAAAATAGGGGTTTTTCAATTTTTTCAAACTTCCTAGGGCTAGGCTCGAGCCCTAAACATTTGAATGTCCAAGACAGAAAGAGGTGATGAAAATAGCTTCACAAGCTCATTCACACAATCCCAGAGTAATTTGGGATGATGAAATAGCCTATTAACCGTGCCATAAGCTAGGGGACTCTAGATAAAAGAATAAGGCACAAACAACTTTGAACACTAGAAAGGGAGATTTTATTTGTTTGAAAATAGAACATTTAGATGCCCAAAAAAACCATTGAATCTAAACATGAAAAGCTTGATTTTTCCTTAAGATTGGAAGACTAATAGAAAGAAAACCTTAAGTCCATGTTAATCTCCATTTATTAAAGTTAACATAGCCTTAACTTAAGGGGTTTTGAAAAATAGTTTTTTGACAAACAACAAACAAGCATTTTGACAAACATTTGATGAATTAAACATAGTTTTCATGACAATAAACATTGAAGGCATCTTCAAATGAGTGAAAATGACATTTAAAGTATGAAAATGTTGACAAAAATGCAAAAAATATAAGCATAAAAATGCATGGACATATTAGTTTCACGAATGGAATCAAGAGTTATGCCATGAAAATGACATGAACATGCTTGAATAAAGGAGGAAAGCTTGCTAGAATTTGAAGGCAGCATTAAAACATGTTTTTAAAATGAACCAAACACATAAATATGGGAGACCATGTAAAGAGGTCAACAAAGCATTAAAAATCCTAGGTCTACCACAACCAAGGCCACAAGATGCATGAAAAACTTAAGATGAGGGTCATGATCAGCATGCTAAGACTCATTAGAATAATGAAAATACAAAGCAAGTAAATGAATGATGAAAGGACAAGAAATATACCCATAAAGATTCGAGAACCTTGTTAGTGATGTTAAGCATAAAATCTTTGGACTTATAGCTCACTTTCTTTTCTCTTTTGCTATGGAAAGTAAAAAAGGAATGCAAAGAATGAGCTTAATGGTTGTGGTATCAAAAGAGGAGAGATTGGAGAGGAGAAATGTAAGAAATTAAGGGTTTCAAGAGGGTTTTTGGAAGCTGAATAGGGAACTACGAGAATGGAATTTTTCCAAGGTTGGTGGCTAATGTGAGAGCATATGGAATCTTACTTGGCTAAGCTCATAATGTATCTTATATAGGGTTTAATCTTAGCCATCAAAAACCTAGTAAATGTGGCTTTTTAAGTCCACCATCAAATCGCAGGGCTCAACCCTGGACAGGTGGCAAGATCACATATAGTTAATGTGATAGCTTTCCTCTTACCTACGAAGCATCTGGTAAGGACGAGACGTAGACCTTGAATGAATACAAGGCAGGGCTTACCTCTTGCATTCAGGCTTTTTCAAGTGAGAACAATGTACGCTAAATTGCCCCAAAGCAAAGAGTTTGTGACAATTGAAGACCAAGCCAAAGCCAGAAGCATTTAGGATATTTGAAGTATATAATATGATAAGTCATTGTACCAAAGAACAACTTTTTAATTTTGATTATAGCTTTGGTAGCAATAATAAACCATGCATGAGCTGATACAGTGAGTAAGGTCAAGCTTGCCCTTCATCAATCCACATTATAGTGTGAAATGCTCTTGTAACAAGCTTAATGGGCCATTAAAAAATGTTATAAATCCAATGTGTAATGCCTAAAAATGAAGTACTTATGATTCTTAAGAAGTTATGTCTGATTTTGTATGATTTTTAAGGCCAAAATTATGACAAAATTCATGTTTTGATATTATAGTGAAAAAGTGTAAAAATGGCACAAATCAGGTAAATTTTACCTTGTGATATGGAAACAAAAGACTCTATAGCTGTAGAAAAAACAAAATTTGCCTTCAGATATCAATACAAAGAGCCTTGTGTCAATACCCAATGCAAATTTTGCTTTCCAATCTCAAGATAAGGAACTTTATATCGATACCAAGAATAAATTTTTCCAACTATCGATTCCACATGACCTGCATCGATACACCTTGACATAAAATCATGATTTCAATTATGACATAACTTGGCCTTGATACTACCAATAGCAAATGTATTGATACATGGTATCTTGTATTGACACTAATAGTGATTTTTAGGGTTTAAATGATGTAATGGCCTTATATCAATACCTAGAGGCCATGTATCGATGCATCTTATTCAAATATGGATTTTACGTACCTCTAGTACCCTGAAAACCTTACCATAGTTGGAATGATGGTTAACTAACCTATGCTTGCTCAAATGAACTTGATGACACCTAGAATAATGACCTTCGATGCCTTTTTTTACTTTTTTTTAATATGATCCCTAAGTATTTCAAACCATCCTAAAAATATTTTCTGCTTAGATTTATGTTGCCTAATAGTGTCCAGAGTACCCAACAGTTGTCCCCATTTTTTATTTTTCTTATGTTATTTATTACTTTTCAATTAAGTCTTAAGATGCTAGAAATTGGCCCAACCAAAATGGGGTACCTACACATTTCATCAATGTTTCGATATATCATCGTGTCTTGGTTATTCCAGGCCTAAAACATTCATTGTATCAATAGAAGGCCATATTGTATCGATATAAGTCATAACTACTAAAGTTTGAATGTGTAAATGGATCTAGACAATAGTTCTAGAGCTAGAGAAAAAAGAGCGTTTCAAAGTTTGAATGTTCCAGAGGTAAAGAAAAATGAGTGGCTTCAGAAACGTATTATGCACAAAGGTCGACTCCTAATCAAAGAAGTTCACTTCTAATTCAAGACCAAAGGACAAGCTATGCAAACTCAGTCAAGATTTCCAAATCAAAACTACCGATAGCCAATATGTCGAAACAGCACAGGGCTCAAAGATGCCACAAAAGTTTCATTAACATACAAGTACATGTTGGAAATAGCTCTAGACTAGTAGACAAACCAAAACATAAGGAAGAATCTTCATGAAAGATATAAGGAGTATGCTTGTCCATGGAAGGACATGGCTTCATAGGTTTAACTACCTCTCATTGATAAAGAGATTTATGCTTATTTTGTGAATATTCTTCCTTTTCCATACTATAACAAGTTTGTTGAAATACATCTTCTCAAAGTTCATCGATATATTTTTTTCTATAGGAAGAATTGAGTATGGCATAAAGACCAAAAGGATCATAGACAAGAGTGATGCAACTTTAAAAGGGCAAAAAAGCAACATCGTCAATCAATGCATGCAAGACTTAGCTATTAGTAGCAAGAACAAAAGAAAGAACAAGAAGATCCATCTAGACTTAATCCTTGCCTCTAACCTTTTATCAATCGATTGACTTTGAAAATCCATTATCATGTTCTAGAGTTTAAATATGCAAATGGATATAGGGAGTAGTTTTCATAAATGGAAGAGAAAAAAAGCAAAGTTGTATCTCTATTTACCTATCTCCTACATTGAGATTTTTCATCTACTTACCCAAAATCAAATGATCTCACCATCCTAGCAAAGGCTAGGAAACCTTTTTCCTTAGAATGATACAATCCAAGTGTCAGATGTGAATATCTAAAAGGATAGAAGGCCATTCCATGAAGGATTACAATGCATTAAAAGTAGAGTACAAGCCCTTAGGGACGCCAACCTAAAAAATTTAAAGATTTTATTAATGCCTATGATGAACAATTGACCAAAGGGCTATTAACCTACAGTAGTAAGCAAATCAGGAGGAATTTCTATCTTGAGCTTAAATTTTGTACATTTTCCATTTAGAAACTATGAATTCTGATTTGAAATGAATGAAGTTAAATTTGTGAGCTTCAGGTATCCTATCTTAGTTTTAAAATTTTAGATGCTAATGACTTTTATTATCAAAGGTAATGAAAAGCTTCTAAAAAGATTTTAATCAGATTGGTGATAACCACTAGATAGGACTCCCTTTAAAAACTGAAAAAATGAAAAAAAATTCACCTCTAGTTATGCTCTTAAATAAAAGCTTTTTGAAATCAAACTTTCTTTTATAAATTCCTTGAAAGTTGAACAAACAGGTTATGCTCCTAAAAGATTCAGATACTAATAGTTTGACATGTGACAAAATGATTTTGGAGCTCCAAGATCTCCCAAATTTGCTTAGATAAGCTCACTCCATAGATTCTTTGACACTTTTTCAAATCCTTGATTCATCAGGAATGAGAACCAACGTGAGCTAAAAATTTTTTCTTAGAGTTGAATCCTCTTTAACCCAATCGTAATAAATGTGAAGTGAGATTTGAGAGGTTTCCCTTGCTAATTTGATTTTTTTAAAGCTTTAATGAAAAAATTAGGGTTTATTGTTGGCTACGAGGTCGATAATTTCGAAAGGCATACATAAAGCTCAAACATCAAAAAGAAAGAAAAAGAAAAACATGAAAAAATGAGTGCAACAACATCTCGTTAAGGTACTTAAAATGATTTGAAAAAGAAAATTATCATTTTTCCTAAAGAAAAGCTTGTCAATTCAAATAGTTTTGTTTCAAAGGAAAAGTGGCTATATTTCTTTGTCCTTTCACAAGATAAAAATTATTCTTTTATGGTCTACTTTGAGCTTAATGAGTTATTCTTTCTAAAAACCTTGATTAAGGATCACACTTTACATTATGGTAAAGTAAATAAAGCTTCAAAATAAAAAAGAACGAATCCCCTTTAAAAGCTACAAGAAGAACATGTAAATTATCATGAGGTTGCAACAAAGACGAATCAAAGTTCAAGTCTTGAGTTTTTTTACAATGAAAATAAAAAACGGAACAAGATAAAATGAAGAGGAAGTAAATCAAAATGAAAAAAAAGGAAAAGTTATGGAAACATAGATTATCGTATTTTGAAGAGTAAAAGATGAAACTCTTATTGAAAAGAAGTGATCTTTTGATTCATTCACCCTTAAACACATAATTTGGGCCTATGTTACGTACCTTAAAAGAATATTTTGATAAAAAATATCTATTTGAGTTGTCAAGACATTGCTAGAAAACTTTTAGAAAATTCCACTTCTTGGGTAAGTTTCGAGTCCTTAAAAATATGATGGAACAAAAAAAAAAAAGCAAAAAGAATGAAGTTTTTAGGTGAAAAACTAAAAAAAGCAGTCTAGAACGAACTCAATGATTTTGGAGTTACTTTCAAATTGGCAAATGTGGCTGCCAAAAAAAAGAAACCTATTATGTCAATCTAAGGGCAATTTAAACCTTGGCAGAATTTTACAATGTTAATAATAGTTGGGGCAAATGTCCAAAATTTTTTAATACCTTTTAAGCTTTAATACCTGTTTTTAAGAACTAATACTTACCATAAGCCTTCCAAATTAACCTTTTAAGACTTGGTGTTTATTAGCTTATTCACAACTGTCGAACTATTACATTTGTGTTAGACCTTTAAGTGATGAATGAAATTAAGAGGGGGTGAATTGATTTCTCAAATTTTGGTAAATTAAAACTATGATAAATAAAACTAAAACTGAGAAATATAAGCAATAAACTTTGGAGTGCAAGTTAGTGAATAAACAACTAAAGACAAGGGAAAGAGAAGCAAACTCAATGATTTAGAGAGGTTCAGCCTCAATTACCTATGTCCTCTACCTTGGCTTCTCTTACCTCAGATTTCTAAAATTCACTAACTTTGAATTATCTACCTTTCAAGGATAAGGTATAACCTTTACATTCTCTATCTTTCAAGGCTAAAATAGAAACCTCTACCCCCTATCTTTTGTGGCTAAGATAGAACCCTTTCTTACTACTTTTGAAAGCTAAATAGAAACCTTTTTTGCTTTTCAATGGCTAAGTAGTAACCTTCTCTTTTTATAAGGATTTAAATGTAAACAAATAAAACCTCTAAAGGTTAGGTGTTTACAAGATTTTGGCTTAAAGGAAATATGTATCTAAAGATACAAAATAAAGAATACAAAAATAGGAAGAATTAATCTTATAAAAAGATGAACTACTTCGTGAAAATGATGGAAAAGATGAAATATTTGACTCTAAGCACAATTTTCTTGGTTCTTTTTCTTGTTGGAGGTGTTGGAAAGGCCTATTTATAGTTTTGATCATGATTATTGCCATTGGGGATATCTGGTGAAGGAATATAGTCGTTGGAGCCTTCAAAATGTCATTTCTTATTGTTCCCCATGCCTTTGTATCGATACAATTAAGTGAGTATTGATTCATTATGTTTAATGGTCCAAAATATGACTATTAAACGTCCTGTACCGATACAGAATGTTTCATCTCGATACTTGAACAATGATTTCTACATTTTAAAGTTATTTAGCTACTGCCAAGTATTGTATCGATACATACACATAATGTATCGATACATTCACATAAAAATCAATTTTAAAAGGTTTTTTTTATGATTTTAAAATAGTAAAACTTATCTAAAAAATGTTTTATATAAAAATATATATTAAGAACACATTTTTTAGGCTTGAAGGAGTTAAAACACTTTCTAGTTGTCGCAACATACCTCGAGGTGGACTTTACGAATCTATGAGTGCGTATGACTTAAAATATTTTTCTGACTTGGAAATATCTTCTTGATTGAGACCTTTTTTTGGCAATGTGATGGGAACAAGAATGTATGGATTCTTGTCTTATGGTACAGTGAAAGGGACTCGAATGACGATCACAAAATGGCCAATGCTTGGAGTTGCCACCGATTACATAGGGCTAGGCATGATCGGATGCCTATTGAAACCTGAAACTCAAAACATCGATACGGTGGTCTACGTAATGCAAAGATTCATTGTTTGGGTCGAGAATTGGTTACGCGCGATGAGGTATGAACCTCTTTGCGATGCTCGAAATTGGTATCGTACTAGCTATGTCTTTCTCAGTTTTGATTCTTTCGATCTTCACTTGTTATTATTTCGATATAACCCCTTTTAATGCATGAATCTTGTAGAAATAATCCAAGTTTTAATGAAAAAAGATTTAATCTCATATACGCCCAAAGTGATGGGGAACATAGAGATTTTAGATAAAATTGACCTCTGGATTTTACTTTGAAAATGGAATGTTTCACTTTGGGCACTAGAGAGATATCCAAGCGGAACATTACCTTTAATTTTATTTGGAAACATTTTGAAAACATGAATGCAAATAATCATCACAAAGAATCATGTTAGTAAGGCAATAAGTGAAACAACATAACATAGATCATTCAATGCAATGATAAAGAAAAGGAAGGGACTATTGGAATTCATCTCGCATTTAGCATTAATTACTTAGGAATAACTGAATTGATAATTTTTGAGATGCATCTGGGCTTCTTAATTAAATAAGGTTTGTTTGACGTATTCATGGAAATCCAAGAAACAGAAAAAAAAGATTAATTATTGTTGAAGGAGAAGAAAAAGATTAATTGTTGTTGAAAGATAGGGTTAGAGTATCCCCTCAGAAAGATGGGGTTAAACTATCCCTGTGAATGGTAAATAATTTTTGACAAAAGAGGATTTTTTTTATCTTGGCAATTTTGAAAAGTAGGGTTGGAGTATCCTCTCAGAAGGTTGGAGTTGGAGTATCCCCAAAAGTGACACGTTTGACACTTTTTAAAGAAGTCGAGTTAGAAAAATTAAGTTGACAAAACCTTGTGATTTAGGGAATGTGTGAACCTTTTGACGACTTTTGGCAAATGAAATTATTGTGAATAAGGATGGTAAAGATGTAAAATGTGTTTGTGCCTCGATGCGAGCCTATGGGAGGTCAAAGCATGTTCTCGAGTCTGATCGGGTTGACATGGAAACATTCGAGTGTCTCGAGATGAAATTCAAAAAAAAAACTCAATTTTGACTATAACAAAAAAAAGGGGACAGCATCACGCTATCCTGCTTCCTGAATTTATTCTAAATCAGTTTGAAGGATTTAGAGGGTGAAAAAGATACCGCTAGAAAGATAACTCGACAATGGTCAATCTAAAAATATTCCCAATATACCAAGAATCACTTTTCGAGGGAATAAATTTTCAAATTCGGATCAATTTTGCTGCTAGTAGAGCATATAAGGGACAAAGTGCATCAAAATTTGAAAAATCGCTCCAAACGCATTTGGCATCAAAAAATTGCAAACAATACCTTTCTAAAAAGGGAATTTCATGAACCTTTCAGTAAAAATGTTTGAAAATTTGAAAAAATCATTTTAGTGTGCTTGAACAACCCAACTGGAATACATGTTTGGATTCTAGAGGTTTCAGACAATTTAGACTTGAAAAATCATAACCCTCTCATCCGGAATGATCTGAGGGTGAATAAGACATCATTTTAAAGATAATTTGACATGATTTGATAAAAGAATATAAAAAAATTCATGAAAAATCATTTAGGATTTTAAAGTGATTTTTCAATTTGCAATAGTCGTGCTACCTGCAGGGGACAAAGCAAAGTAGGGGATATCTCTTATTTTTTTATGTCTACGAGTCCAAACTCGAGTCATTGACATTTAAACATCTATGACTAAAGGGAAAGAGTGGCATGAGTGTCACAAACTTATTTGCATAGCCTTGGAGTAGTTTGGGATGATGAAATAGCCCATTGATTATACCACTTATGATTTAGACTCAAACAAGACATAAACATTTAGGGAATACTTATAAGACCATTTTCGTTTCAAAATCAGAAGATTTGAGCTTTTTTAACCAAGATTCCAAATTTGGAAAATTTAATTTTCCCCAAGATACTTTGCTAGCTTTAAGGAAAATGCTAAGTCCATGCTAATCCTCATTGGTTGAGGTTAACATGCTTGGCTTGGGGTGTTTTAAAAATCATTTTTGATTGCCATTAAACATACATTCTGACAAGGGGAAGACAACAAACATACAAGGGGATGGCACATAACATGAATGGGGATGCTAATTTTACTTATAGCCTAGACGAAGAAAGTGTTATGCACTTTGACAAAAAAATGTTATGGATGCTAAAAACGACAATGATTCATGCAAGTTAATGTGTAAATGTGCTTGAAATATGTTACCCTAATGATTCATACATGGATTAAGGATAACAAGATGCATGGACATGGCATAAAATGCATGAGCAAGAGATATCAAATTAATGAGGATGAAATGAGGCATTGTGCACATAAAAGGTGCATTAAGGCATCCAAATCTTAAACTACCACAACCAAATGCCACAATAATGCATGATAATCCTAAGAGGGTGATGGAAAAATAGAGGGCTCACTAAAATGATAAAGGTGCTGAAAAACCAAAAATGTAAGTGATAGAGTAGGAAGTTATACCAACAAAACTTCAACTTTGGCTAAATAGTTGGAGCAACAGAGATGGCTTGAATTTCTCTCTTTTCCTTGTTGTAAATAACCAAGACAAAGAGAGAAACAATGAGGTTTTGGCTTTAGTATGGATAAGAGTGATTTTTAGAATGTGTAAAGGTTGAGAATGAGTATTTTGGGGCTATTTTTGGTTGGTGAGTGAATAGCTACGAGATTTTTTTTTATGTGTGAATGTGTTTTTAGAAGCTGAAACAAGCTGGAATCTAACCTCTTTTCAGCTGAGATAGAAGTGGTCTATTTATACTAGCCTTCTGGAGCCAAATTGGAGGTGTTTTTGGCCATTTCTCAAGGGGGACAAAGTGATGTCAGCATGGTGGCTATAGAGTGGCTGTAGGGAGCCACTTGTTGCCAATATAATGAGCATAGGGTGGTTGGTTTAAATGCTGAAATGATTTTCCAACAAATAGGGTGGCTGATGGTGCCATTGGCCAACAACTAGGGAGTAGGGTGATCATGTGATAGCGACCCTTGTTGATAAAATTTAGACTTTAAAAAAATGTTTTGAATAATTTAAAAGTCTAAATTCATAATTTGACATGTGTTTTAATCTTTTCTGGTGCAAAGAAATGAGTTAAAGTCGAGTTTTGGATCAATAGTGAACGAGTCAAAAATGCCTAGACCGTGAAAATGGCCTGCATGTATTGATACATTGCATAATGTATCGATACATTTGGTCCAAAAACCTTGATAGTATCGATACAATGAACATTGTATCGATACAATGATCATTGTATTGATACTATGAACCACTGTATCGATACATGTTGATATGTATCGATGCATTTCTTTATAGAATGCATGTTTTGGTCTTGGCATGGCTTAGTATCAATACATAAGGTCCTGCATCGATACAGAGGCTTATGTATCGATACATCTACATGTTGTATCGATACAAATGGGGACATTTCAAATTTTTGGCATGTTGGAGCATCGTATCAATACATGAGAACCATGTATCGATACATTCAAGTAAAATTGTGAATTTTCTCATATCTTTTGTCCCTGGACACCTTGAACTACATCATTTGATGCCACATCTTTGCATTTACCTTTAACATGATCCTTAGGCCTTTTGATGTCCTTAAATAACTCGGTGATTATCGCCCCCTCTTATGTCAATGCTTCAGATTGCTAAAAATTAGCCTAGACAAAATAAGGTGTCTACACTAGTATTTTTCAAAGTGTTTACAAAATATTTAATGGAAAAATACTAGTCTTGAAAGTATTTAAACACAAGCTAATTAAGCTTAAGTATTATTTATCAAAACTAAGATGAATTCAAAGCTAATATAGCTAACAATTTAGAAATTAAAAGGATATTGTATCCTATTATTTTCTTTTCAAGGAATAATAGTAAAGGAACGTCCACCTTGACTTCATCATGGCAACCTATGGCCTTGTTGTGTCAAACTTTAAATCCAACTCTGGTAGGGCCAATCTATTTGAGTCTTTGAACTTGTCTTACCTTACTCAAAGATGATTCTAGGGGTAATTACCAACTGTGAAAAATTTTGACTTACATGTCTATCACCTTTAATATTGCAAACTAACCTTAATTTTTTAGATTGTTAGTCAATCAAACTTTTTCTTAGGTCAGAATAAGAAAGTGGTCTTGTTCGGTAAATCTTGGATGGTAAATGATTTTAAATTCTTTCATGATCCCAATGGGGGTAATTCTTGCGAAATAACAGTGAGCATATGAATGCAACTTGTTACTTTATCTGCATAAAACTATGAGATTTTCAATCTTAAATTGATAAACATTAGCTTTTGCATTTTATGGTCTTTTAGGAAAAAACAGAGTATTTTTAGGACTCTGAAGTTAAAAAAAGAGAAGGTTTCATTAGGGCAAGCACCTGACTGCCCTTGAAAGATTCGCCATGAGCTTTTACTGATAGGGTAGTCCTAAGAAGTGAAGAAAACGGTAGTGATAAGGCATAAAATAAAAAAGCCTCACAGATATACAATAGGACTAACATTCCTAATCTTTCCTTAACATGGCATGAAATAGTGCATTTATCATGTCCTTAATTGCATTTGCATCGTTTCAAGAAGCATTTGCACCATGCATTGGTGTTAGCATTCATATCATGAACGCTTCCAACCTTTAAAAAATTTTTAAACTTCAAATGTGAAAACCCAAGAGTAGCTGATTGGTTTCGTCCCAATTAAAATTGGCATTAAAATAAGAAAGCTTAAGAGTAGCTGATAGGTTTCTTCTTAGTTGAAATTAGCATTCAATCAATAAAAGCCTAACATTGCAGGCCATATGGTAAGCTCAGTGAAGTTGGCCCATGAAATATTTAATTAATAGGTTTCATCCTATTCATCTCCTTTGACTAATAGGTTTTGCCCTCTCTTTTAACTAATAGGTTTCACCCTAGTCACCTTTATGGACTAACAGGTTTCACCTTGGTTGCTTCTTTTAACTAATAGGTTTTGCCCTAGTCCCTTCTTTTGACTAATAAATTTCACCCTAGTCTTTTGTTTCAACTAATAAGTTTTGCCCTAATTATCCTTTTTGACTCAAGGCTTTGCTTCGATCACTTTTTCCCAACTAATAGGTTTTGCCCTAATCACTTATTTTTATTAATAGGTTTTGACATAGTCACTTCTTTTGACTAATAGTTTTCGCCCCAGTTACCTCTTTTAACTAATAGGTTTCACCCTAGTCATCATTTTCTACAAATAGTTTTTACCCTAATCGTCTCTTTTGACTAATAGATTTTGCTCGACTCATCTCTTTTGACTCAAGGTTTCACCCTAGTCACTTTTCTTGACTAATAGGTTTCACCTTAGTCATCTTTTTTGACTAATAGGTTTTGCCCTAGTCGCCTCTTTTGGTTAATATATTTTGCCCTGGTTATCCCTTTTGACTAATAGGTTTTGCCCTAGTCATCCCTTCAAATAATTAGTTTTGCCCAGATCACTCTTCTGGCAATTGGTTTTGCCTAAGTCATCTTTTCTATCATTACTTTCACCCAGATTACTTATTCAATTATTGTTTTCACCTAAGTCATTTCTTGTGACTAATAATTTTGTTTAGTTATTCTTAAGCTAAACAAAAAATGGAAAGCAGGACACTTGGGCAAAATTGTGCCTTTGGCCTTTACTTTATTCTTGATCCTCAACAATGGCCAAAGAGGGGTAGATATAGACACCTAATTTTGTTTGTGCTTCTTTTAAGCAAATCGTGACCAACTAGAGACTTTTAAATGAAATGCATCCATTTTTCTTCCTTGACCAATTCTCAGACATCTTAAGGTTTAATTATGTTAGCCATATTAGCTTTGAATTAATCTCGATTTTGATATAACTAAAACTTAAGCTTAATTAGCTTATAGTTAAATATTTTCAACTTAGTATTTTTTCTCAAAACTTTTTAATAATACTTAAAAAAAAAACTAAAATGGTTCTTACCTTTTATCTTACTAAAAAGTATGTTTTAAATGCATATTTTTATATAAAATATTTTTTAGATAAGTTTTGTAATGTTTTAATTCATGAAAAAAACCCCTCTAACATTGATTTTCATATGAATGTATCGATACACTATATGTATGTATTGATACAAAGCTTGGCAATAGCTTGGTTTTGCATGAAACCTGCCAATGTATCAATGCAAGGTAGAATGTATCGACACTTCAGGGTTATATCGATACACACCATTGCTATATCGATACAGGGCCTTTCCAATGATCATATTTTTGTATGAATAGAGGCTATTTGTTGTCGCAATATGGTCTGGATATGAATCTTGACTTGTCGGACATAAAAGGTGGTGTACTTTTTGTTCCTATATATATATATATCTATATATCATTTTTTTATTATTAGGAGGCCATATCATTATTATTTTTTATTTTTGGGGACCAAGTCATCGATATGAATCACTTACTCAACCTAACCCTAAATAGTCATTACAAAATGATCTTTTATTTTAGAGTTGCCACTAATTTTTTTGGCTAGATTAGATTAGTTTCCTACCAGAGTTCGTATTTTGAAGGTTACAAAGTCCTTAAAAATAAACTTCGAGCTTCACGATAATATTAGAGATTGCGTGAAAAGGTTGGTTGCAATCATGAGTAAAGATCAATCCCTCTCATAATGCATGATAATCAATACCTCATTAATTATGTGTTAACTTAAATCTAATTTTTATCCAATTTCAATGTCTAGTATTTAATTATAATTCCCATCTATTGAAATAAAATTTTATGAAATAAATTTATTATTCCATTTGAGAAAATTAAGTTTTTAATATTTTTGAAAATCAAAATATCTTTCGCACTTCACCAGAAGACTTAAGAAACATGAATGGTTTTATCATTATCTTTCACACCCCATTAGGGAGCTGAAGGAATACAATAGGTTTTAAAAATCAACATATCTTTCGCACCCCACCAGAGAGTTGAAGAAATACGAAAGGTTTTATTTTTATAAAATTAAAAAAATCTCAATTTTCTTGTTTTTAAAAGGATACCTTGTTATTAAAATAATCTACGAAAACCTTTCTGCATGCTAGGAGAAATTTCACATATTACTTTAACTAAAGAGAAATTTCCTTAATTTAAAACTTCCAATTTTATGAGAAATAACAAAAATTTGTCCAAAACCCAATTTTAACTACATATACGAAACTAGACTTAAATGTTCTGAATATGGTTGATAAAACTAAAACATCCTTTAAAATACTTTTGACATAAAAGTATCCCAGTAACTCTAAAAAACTTAGTTCTTAATGTAAAATTACTAAAATGACATTATGGTATACCTTTGACATGAAAGTATCCAAATGATCATATAAGACTCGATTCTAAGATAAATTACCAAATTACCTCTAAGAGTACCTTCATCATGAAAGTATCCTGATAACTCTCAAGGACTTGAAAATGATAAGAACTGACAATTTTACCCTAAGTGGGTAACTTGGATATTGAAGATGACCTAAAATGCAAAAATTGCTAATAGGTCCTTAAATTTCTCAAAATTACATTTTAAGCTTGAAATGGCTAAAAATGCAAGCGATACCTTAAAATTACCAAAATACCCTAAATGGGTAATTTGATATGAGAAATGACTCTTTCAACCAAAATTATAAGGTTTTAAACTAATGAACTTGAAACTTTTTTAACATTGCAACTTAGTCCTTACATGATTTCAACTCACAACTAAACATCAAACACATCACAAAAAATCATATAAATCATACCAAAGTCACAAGAACCGTTCAGCCAAGTACGCTTGGCTTGAAACAATTTTTAAAATTTTTGCAAATAAGCCCTTAAGCTTTTTAAAGTTGCAAAAAGACCTTTAAAGGCTAAAAAATGTTTGATATGCATCTAATCATGTTAAAAATGCATAAAAAGCAATCCTAAGACTCTATGAAGCATTCGACTAAGCAAAATCAGCCTTAAAATAATTTTTGTCATTTTTGCAATTTAATCACTAAACTTTTCATAATTACAAAATAGCCTAAAATATAAAAAATACACTTCACACACAAACCCATACATGGTTCGACCAACTTAGAAATACCTTTCCAAGGCTTTAAAATTTTTAATAATTTTATCTTAAGTTCTTGCAAGTATTAAACACAACAAAATAATCCAATGTATCATGAAATTAAGCATGAAAATTTATCCGAGGACCATAATCAGTTTTGGCCAATATGTATAATAACCAAAAAAATAATTTTTTTCTCCCACATAATTTCATAAATATCAACATAAAGATATGTCCTAATTTTTATCAAGCTTAAGTATGCATAAAATCATGAAAAATAATGAATATATGATCATGTTTCATCATTAATCGACATGAAAATACCAAGAAAAATAGGATAAAATTATATACATAATATCAAAACATCACTTCCCTAGTGAAAATGTATTTTCATGATAAAAATCAAACTATTGTTAATAAAAATCAAATTTAATAATTATATCAAGAAACTTGGATCATGGCCTTCATATGTGGCCTTTAAACATGGATCAAAATCCACGAGCAAAAGTAATCCATAGGCTCACTAAAAGGAAGAATCATGCATGAAATGAACAAAAATTAAAGCTTTTATAAGAGAAACTACCTTAAAAGGCTTGAAAACTTAGAGAAATTTTAGTGTTTTTAGTGTTTTTGGCTTGTGGAACATTAAGCCCCCAAAATAAGCCGTCTTCCCTCATAAATGTGGGAAAGAATTTGGCCAAGAGGTAAAAAAATCCCCTTGGCCAAATGGCTTTTGCTATTTTTTTCTCTTTTCGATTTTTTGTTAATTTTAGCTTTTTATTTTTTTAAGGTTTTGATAAGATTTAATTAATTAATTTTGTCCTTTTATATTAGTCAACAAATCTTAGTCAATTCTCTAATGCATGAGTCATGTGGGCTAAACTTGGGTGTCATGATGATTTAGATAATATTAACCTTAATGATAAAATTCAATTCCAATTCAATTAATTCTCATGTAATTGAACTATCAAATTTTGAAATTGAAAATCCTAAAATTAAGAATAAAATTTTAATTGCAAATTTCATGAAAGAAATTAAATGGGATGACTAAATTATAAAAAATTAAAAATTAAAAATTGATTAATTTAATTATGAATTTAATCGCGTAAAGGGACTAATTAAGTATGCATATAAAAAATTTTGGATCCAAAAAATTAATAAAAGTTTTGGAGAGAGAAAAAATTATTAGGCTTTGTTGCAAAATCAAACAGGCTTATTGGGCCTTGTAGGAAACAAAATGGGCTTGTTGAAATAATAAAAAATGTGCTTATTGGGCTTGTAGAGAACAAAATGGGCTTGAAAAAAAATCAAAAATGGGCCTGGCAAGCTTGTTGGGCTTATGAGGAAATTAATGGGTTTATTGGTAAAATTTGAAAGTTTTAGGCCCATTAAAGAATTTTAGTTCAAAATAAAATTAATAAATTTTTCTATAACAATTCCAAGTGTTGAACACTGAAGAAATTTTTGAGAAATTTTATGTGTGAGAAAAAGGCAATTAAAAATCCTACACTCGTAAACTTTTACAAGAAAAATCGTTATGGAAGAAAGTTGATATTCAATAAAAGTGAATCAAAATTTTAAAAAGCTATATCCAAGATATTTTATTGAAACATGTGAAAATATTAAAACTTTAAACTCTAAAACATTTTACAAATAAAAAGAATTCGTATTTTAGAGACGAGAAATTCCAAAAATAAGTTCAAATATTTATAAAAATGAGTTAAATTCAACATATTATTCAAAATATTAATTTATAAAATAATAAGGATAAGAATCTAAAATTCTAAACAAATTTTATAAAAAAAATCCTAAGTATAACACTCATGGTATTATGAAAAATTCAAAATTAGTAAATAAATTTAACAATTTGGCACCTCACGATATAAAATACTAATATAGATTTTTTTCCTTGAAAATTTTAGATTTTCATTGTGTATATCAGCATAAATATTACATGGGTGTAGATAAAAATATACAATGGTCAACTCTCCAAATTTTAAGAAAAAGTCTCAAAAATTTATGAAAATGGGAAATTGGACCAAGATATTATTAGCATAAATAAATTTCAAAATTTGAAAATAAAATATTTAAAAACTAATTTTTCTCTTAAATATTCATCTTTTTTGTCTGAGATTTATTTTCTATGACCCTCGAAATTGCACTTTTTCCATCATGTGCATATACGATCATTTAGGCATGATTTAAAAGGTTTTGAAAACCTAATCTACTTAGAAGAGGTCAACCTCTACTAGGGCATACGCTGGGCTCTTAGTTTTGAATATTTAAAGCTATTAGAAAATGGGCCTAAACAAAATTAGGTGTCTATAACTGCCTCCATTTGTTCATTATTGAGCATCAAGAACAGGACAAAGGCCATAAATAACCTTTGTATGGGCTATCAAGTCTTGAAAAATAGACTAAACTATAAGGAATATACATTAAAATAAAACAAAATAACAAAGGTAGAAATGTAGGTTAAAGTAAAGAGTAAGTCAAAAAGGGTTGATTAGGGCAAAACCGTGATAGTCAACTTCAGTATGATAGGGTGAAACTTAACTAAAAAAAGGCTAAGCAAGGAGAAACCATAATAGTCGAAAGGGTTGATCGAGGTGAAACCATGACAATCAATAGAGGTGACTAGGCTGCAACCTAAGTCTAAAAGGGTTGATTAAGGTAAAACCATGAGGGTTAACCAAGGCGAAACCATGATAGTCAGCGGAGGTGACTAGGGTGGTACCTAAGTCTAAAAAAGCTGACTAGGGCAAAACCATGATAGTCAACTTGGGTATAACCAGGATGGAACCTAAGTCAAGAAGATTGACTTAGGCAAAACCATGATAGTTAATTTAAGTATGACCAGGGTGAAACCTAGGTCAAAATAGGTTAACCAGGGTGAAACCATGATAGTTAACTTGATGACCAGGGCAGAACCTAAGTTAAAAAGGGTTAACCAGGCAGAACCATGATAGTCAACTGGTAAAGGCAATCTCTAATATTTGATTTGTTCGAAAGGATGCAAGACTTACTGTCAGTAATATGCCTCCTATGTATAAAGCACGCACGACTTAAAAGTATATCTTGATAAGGAGTCATTTTGACTAGGACTCTTCTTCTCTTTTGACATGATAGAAGCAAACAAGTATGGCTCTAGAACATGAAAGGGGACCATCAGATGAATCGCTTGTGTAATTACTCTTGGATAGCCATCATAAAATAGCTAATAATTTAAGTCTCCACTGATCATTTAGGAAAAGCATGATTAGATGCCTATTGAATCCAATATTTAGAGTTACAAAACTTAAAACCTCAATTCTATGATCCACATAATTCGAAAATTTGATGGTTGGGTTTGGTAGTTAGTTAAATGCCTAAAATCAGTACCTTTCTAACCATGTCTTAACTTAGGTTTTGTTCCTTCAATTTTAAATTGTCATTATTTAAATATATCCTTTTTAATGCATGAATTTGAATAAAATAAACCCTAATTTCAGAAACAAATTTAAATCGCATATGCACCTCCAAGAGGTGGAGAGCATAAGAATTTTTTATTAAAATATTCTTTGAATTTAGTTTTTGAAAAAAGGGTATTCCATGTTAAACACTAGAAAGATATAGAAACGGAACATCACCTTATAATTTTTGGAAGACGATTTTGAATACATGGATACAAGATGACTATCATAAAGGAAACATGTTAGTAAGATGATAAAATAAAATAATATCATATAAAATAAATCACATAAAGCAATAAAAAAAGGGAAAAATGACCAAAATGTATCTCGTAATTATCATCAATTATCTTAAAATAACAAAGTAAAAAATTTTTGAGATGTGTTGGCATCCTTTGATTGATCAAGGTGTGAAAATCGAGTTTAAATATCGAAAAGTTTGATGAAAATTTGAGGAGAGAAAATTTTGAGTTTTTTTGGTAATTTTAAGAGAAATGAGATTGACAAGTTTAAAGTGATGAAATTTCACTATTTTTTGATAATTTTTTTGAATAAAAGGGTTGAAGTATCCCCTTGAAAATTAAGGTTAGAATATCCTCTTGGACGATAGGTTAGAGTATCCCTATAGTTGAAAACTTTAGTAAGTTTTGAAATTTGAGTTAAGTTTGTAAAAGCAGGGTTGGAGTATCCCCTTAGAAGATAGGGTTGGAGTATCCCTATAAATGAAAGCTTTGATGATTTTCGAGAGAAAAGCTCAAAGGATTTATCTTGACAAAAACTCGATGATATCTTGATACAATGACATTTTGACAAATTCTAGATGAAATAGGTGATATTTTATTAAGAAAATTGATAAAAACAAGGATAATAAAGCTCAAAAATTGTCCATGCCTCGATCTGAGCCTATGAAAAGGTTGACGCATATTTATTAACTCAATGAGGTTGATCAATGGTCAAATGGAGGCATTTGAATGCTCAAAGTGGGAGTTTGACCTTGACCAATGTTGAGAATAGGGGATAATATGATGTTATCCCTTATCCTGATTTTATTATAGGCAAAATTCATAGGCTTTAGGGGGCAGGCTAGGTACTGTTGGAAAAGTGACTCAATAAGGTTTAATATAAAAATATTCCAAAAATCTTGAAGAATCATCATTTAGGTGGAAATAATTTTTGAATTTGGGTTAAGTGCAATGCTAATAGCACGTGTAGGGAAAAAGGTGTGGCAAATTTTAAAAAATCATTCCCAACAAACATGGAATCAGTAAAATGCAAAAAGTACCTTTCTAGAAAGAGGATTTCACTTACTTTTTATGAAAAATATTTTTAAAATTAAAAAAATCATTTGATAGGCCAAAATAGCCCAAACAGAATATAAATTACTGATTCTAAGGTCTCCAAACATAATATAAATTCCTCATCCAAAATGATCCGAGGCCAAATGAGATACTATTAGAAAAGTAATTGAATGCCTCTAAGGAAAAAATACCATAAAATTTGTGAAAAATGGTCTAGGATTTGCAAATGTTTTTAAATTCGTAACATTATGCTGTCAGGGCAAAATAAGGGAGTCTTTTAGTTTTTTTTTCAATTTATTTTGGGTTTAAACCCTAGGTACGAACATCTGAATGTCTATGGTAGAAAGGAATAAGTGACATAGGCTTCACAAGCTTATTTTATATAACCCCAAAATAGTTTGACCATGTCATAAACACAAGGACTCTAAGCGAAAGATCAAGTCACAAACAACTTTGGACAATAAAGAAAGACATTTTATTTTTGAAAACAGAATATTTGGCCTCAATAACCCTCGAATCCACACATAAGACTTGATTTTCCTTAGAATTCCATTGAAGAAAAACCTTAAATCCATGTTAATCCTTATTTATTGAAGTTAGCATGGGCTTAACTTGGGGGTTTTAGAAAAACAAGTTTTTTATAGCAAGCAAACATCTTGACAAACATGTTATGGACAAAATATGGCATACGAGAAAACGAGCATGGATAGAATGTTTAAACAAAAAGATGACATTTTGACATAGAAAAGATAGCAAAGATGAGAGGAAAGGACAAATAAGATGCATGAAAATGCTAGTTTAAGAACAACATTAAGAGTCATGCCATGGAGGATTATGTGAGCATGTTTAAACAAGAAGTTTGCTAGAAATTTTAAAACAACATCAAAACATGTTTTTGTAGTAGACTACGCACATAAACGTGGTGAAGCATGGCAAAAGGGTCAATATATAGCAAAAATCCTAGATCTACCATAAATAAAGCCACAAAATGCATGATAATCCTTGGAATAAGGTCATCGTCACATGGATATGGTTCTTTAAAATAATAAGAATCATAATAAAAGAAGAAAATAATATAAAAAAGGAGAAGATCATACTAATTAGCTTTAAACCTTTATCCTTTGAGCAAAAAACTTATTGACTTTGAGCTCACTTTTTCCTTGTCTTTGCTATTGATTAGTAAGAAAAGGGTGGTTAATATAAGCTTAAGAGACGTGTTAACAATAGAGGGAAGGTTTTAGATGAAAAAAGGGTGAAATAGAGTGTTTTTAATGAACTATAGGAATGAAAGTTTTTTTTTGGAGAAAAAGATGGTTGAGAAGGGTTTTTGGAGAATGTTTTAATATGTTAAAATGTGTTTAAGATGTTTGTCTCTTCAGCTGAGAATGTTACCATTATATGACATGTAAATAGTAAAGACCATATCCAAAAAACAAGGGCATTTACCTCGTGCATGGATAATGATTATGCTTACTAAGTCCATTGGTTGGCTCAACAAAAATAGCGGATCAATGCCACTTTTAGTAGCTGAGCAGTGAGAAAGTCCAAGGTTACTTGTTGAGAAATTAAATTAAGTCATGAAAATTTTGCTTCTCATGGCATGACTATTTAAGCCTTAAAATTTTACTAAAAACTAATCAAAAGTCCAATGTTGAGACTTGCTATGAATTTGGATGATCTTTGGTGCGAAAATCATGGCTTAATTTGTGTTTTAATGTCATGGTGTAAAAAGGTGAAAATGGAATAAACTGGGCATTTTAGCCTTAGGGTATCAATCAATATGTATTGTACCAATAATTGAAGCAAATTTTTGCTCTTGGTATCGATACCTAGAGGCTAGTATCGATACAACATTCTTTGTATTGATACTGACTATCCAAAATGGATTTTTAAGCTGCTATGAAGCCCGATATTGATACAAGAGGTTTATGTATTGATATAGAAACACCTATATTGATACACAACCTTTTGATAAAAGATGTGAAAATTTAAATTTTTGGTGATGTGAAAACCTTGTATCAATACCTAAAAGCCATGTATTGATTATTCAAGTAAAAATGTGAATTTTTCATACCTTTATCCTTCCAAACACCTTACCTTAGCTGAAAATGATGGATGATTGACCTATGCTTATCTGTATAACCTTGATGATGCCTCAAATAGTGACATTTAATGCCTTGGTTTTACATTTTTCTTTAATATGATCCCTAGGTGTTTTAGGCCTTTTTCAAAAAAATTTTGCCTGATACCGTGTTGCCCAATAGTGCCTAGCAACACGACACCCAGTAGTTGTCCCCATTTTTGTTTTCATTACTTTAATTTTACTACCTTTCGATTACATCTTAAGATACCAAAAATTAGCTCAGATTAAATAAGGTGTCTCTATTTACCTTTTTTAGAATGTTAGCATACTGAATGGTTTTTTTTTTTGCCAATATCACACTCAGCTTTCGATCTGTAAATCATTGAATACAATGCATGCAAAATACATATGATGAATTTCTCAGGATAACATCATATTTTCTAATTTATGATTTTTCATTATGAATAACCTACTACCTAGCCTATTTTGGAGTTGAAGGTATTTTTAAAAAATGTAATAGATGTTTTTTTTTCTTTGGTGAAGTGAGCTTGCAACTCTTTCTAGAGTTAAAGGCATCTTTAGAAAATGTTGTAGGTATTTCCTTTTCTTTTGGCGAGGAAAGCCATTGCCTAAGCTTGGAGTTAAAGATATCTTCAAAAATTGTTTTAGAGATTCTCTCTTTTTTAGGCAAAGGAAGCCCATACCTAAACTTGGATTTGAAGGCATCTTCAAAAAATGTTTTGGATATTTCTTTTTTTTTTGGCAAGAGAAATCTGTGCCTACTCTTAATTTTTCTTTAAGGGGATCATCAAAAAAGGATTTGCTTTTTTTTTTCTCATTAGGGATTTAACCACCTCTTCCAAAATTGTTTTCTTAAATTTTACTCAAATGTGTTATACTTTTACTTGATCATTCTTAGAATGTCAAAGAATTAAAATATTGAATAAAATCCTTATAGCATTTTGACTTAATTCTAAAGCAATGTGAATAAATCTCTTTATCATTATTTTTTTTTTCAAATTGTTAATCATCATTTAATAAAAATGTTAGCATGTCTAAAGAAATTAGATAAAGGTATGGATACAAGTATGCATTTATATTTCAACCAGGAAAAGAGATACAATATTGACTTTTCAACAAAAAGATAAAAGTTAAATACAGAAGGAATTTGGGTATTGCTTAGATAACACATGCAGAATCTCCCATTTAATTTTTCAAAGGTCTTACCAGAATGGGATGTTTGCTCTTGCATAAATCAATCTCCTAAAGATATTGCCAATGACACCCTACGTTCTTTTTATAGTCTTAACCTTTTGGCAAATTATGCTTTGTTTGTTCTTTCGCGAATGCTCGAGCCATTTTTTTAAGGTTTCAACTCAAACTCTCCTTATTTTATCACCTTTGTTTGGATGCCCTTTCAGGTTTTCATCTAATTTTTTATTTGTTTTAATGACACTTCCTTTTAGGCATAATACTTTTTTACCTTCTCAAAATTGATAAGGTTTGGTAAAGTATCTTCATCCATTTCTGCCAAAATAAATGCTCATTTAGAAAATGCTTTTTGAACCATATAGGGCCCTTCCTAATTTGGTGCCCATTTACCTTATGGATTTTTTTAAGCATGAAAGATTTTTTTTAATACTAATTCCCCTTCATGGAATTGCCTCAGTTAAAGTTTCTTGTTGTGGGCTCTCATAATCTTTTTCGAATACATTTGTCCATGTTAGGTAGCCTTCAGCCTCTTTTCTTTAATCAAATATAATTGTCCATAATGATCCTAAAGCTATTTAGCTTCCTCTAATTTGGTCTCCATCAGTACTCAGAGTAAGATAGTTTCAACTTCAATTAGTAAAACAACCTCTGTGGTATAAACCATCAAGTAAGGTGTTACCTTGGTTGATGTTTAGACTGAAGTTTGATAAGCTAGGAAGGCAAAAGAGAGTTTTTCATGCCGATCCTTATAGGTTTCCAGAATCTTCCTTGCAATCTATTCATCATCGGATGATATGACACCAAATTGTTATGTGAGATTTAAGTTCGGTACACACCTCAATCATCAATATATTATTCAAATTAGAGGCGCTATTTGTTAGAGTTCTCTTAAGGATTTTAAATCGATAATTGATGTTTGATTTTAAGAATTTTGTTACTATTGACTTTGTTATATTTGCATAGGAGGTTACTTTGACCCATTCGGTGAAGTAGTTGATGGCCACCAAGATGAAATGATGATAGTTCGAAGTTATAGGGGTAATTAGCACAATAACATCTATGCCCCATGTTGAAAATGGCCAAGGTGCAGCTATAATGTGTACCGGTGAAGGCAATACATGATTCTTATATGCATAGACCTGGCACTTGTGGCATTTTTTTAGGGTACTTCATGCAATCACCCTCCATGGTCATCCAAAAATAGCCCAACCTTATGATTTGTCTTGCCATTTTATATCTATTGGCATGAATTCCACAAACCCTTCATGTACATCCTCTAAAATTTTTTGTGCTTTAGTATATCTCAACAATTTCTGGTCATAACTTTTCATCTAGAAAATCTTACCATCCAGAATGAAGCTCATTGCCAACCTCTTTAGTGTCCTTTTGTCATTTTCAAAGGTGTTGTTCGAATATTCTCAATCCTTGAGGTATCTACCATTGGAAGCCATCTATTATAACAATGTGTAGGAGATTATACAAACTTATCTAAATTGGGATCACTTCTTATCCTTTATTTACTTTAAACATTAAGGCAAGAGTGGCTAGAACATTTGCTATTTGATTGTCATCTTAAGATAAATGGATGAATTCCACTTTTTCAAACATTTTTAGCAATTCTAGAATCAACTTTTTGCATTGCCATAGCTTCAAGTTTTGAATTTCCTATTCTCCATGTTTTTGATAAATCACTTAAGCTAAATCCTCATAAACTTTCAACAATCAAGCTTTTTTCTATAGTTGCTCAGAGTCCCACAACACACACCTCATATTTTGCCATATTATTTGTATAATTAAAGTCCAATCGAGTGGTGAAAGCATAATAGTCTTCTTTTAGGGATATTGAGATTGCCTTAATTCCATGGCCCAAAGCATTAGGGCCCCATCGAAATATATCTTCTATACTAACTACTCGGGCTATTCTTTTTCATCCTCTACAAAATTCCTATCGAGAAAATCAAAGTCTAAAGGCTGATAATTATCAAATGACTGACTTGCCAAAAATTTGGCAATAACATTTCCTTCTATAACCTTTTCACTCATGTATATGATATCATATTTTTGATAACAAGACCTATCGTATAGCTATCCTTCTAGATAGTGTTGGTGCTTCAAAGAGGTACTTAATGGGATCCATTTTTGCAATCAACCATGTGGTGTAGTATAGCATGTATCATCGAACCCTTTTGGCGATCCAGACTAGGGCAGAACATATATTCTCTATTTGGGAATAATTTACCCCATTGTCCAGGACTTTTTACTAAGGTAATAGATGGCTCTTTTTTTCTTCCCAGTTTTATCATGTTGCCCCAACTTGCATCCTATTGACCTCTCAAACATAATAAGATATAATATAAGGGGTTACCCCAAACTAGCAGTACTAGCACTAGTAGATTTAATAAATAGTGTTTTACTTTTTCAAATGCAATTTGGCAATCTTTATCTCATTTACTTGGATTATGTTTTTGAAAAAGCTAAAAAGCCAAATCACATTTGTCATAAGCTGTGAAATGAAACAGGTAACGTAATTTATTCCCCCAAGGAAATTTCTCACTTTTTTTTAATATATAGAGTTGGTAGTTCCTGAATAGCTTTAATCTTATCAAGGTCGACTTCAATCCCTTTTTCGCTTACAACGAAGCCTAGTAACTTCCTGGATCTGGCTCTAAAGGTACACTTTACAAGATTCAACTTTAATTGATACTTTCTTAATCTTTTGAATAATTTTTTCTAGTTCATGACATGACCCTCCTCTAGGGGTAACTTGGCAATCATGTCATCCACGTATACTTCAATTTCTTTATGCATCATGTCATGGAATAGAGTGACCATTCCTATTTGGTAAGTTGCCCTATCATTCTTTAATGTGAATAGCATTACTTTATAATAAAAAGTGCCCCATATTGTGACAAATATCATTTCCTCCATATCTTCTATTATCATTTTAATTTAGTTATACCCTGAGAATCCATCCATATAAAAAATAGATCTTTGTTATATTGTCAACCAATGCGTCAATATAGGGAAGAGGAAAATTATCTTTCAAACTTGCTCAATTTAGATCTTGATAATCCATGTATTTCTTAACTCTTCTAGGTTTTTTAGTAGCTAGGCTATATTAGTAACCCATTTTGGGTATTTTGCCACTTTAAGAAATCCAACCTCAAATTATTTCTTCACCTCTTCTTTAATTTTCAATAGCATATCCGGTTTCATCTCTCTTAACTTTTCCTGAACTGGCTTACATTATGGTTTCAAAGGTAACTTATTAATCATGATTTTTGTATCTAGACCTAGTATATCTTGGTACGACCATGCAAACACATCTTAAAACTCTTGAAGTAGACTTATCAATTTTTTTGGCAATGGACATGATAATAGTCCCTATTCTAACCTTTTTTTTTGTTATCATCATCCCCTAGGTTTATCACTTCTGTGGGATCTTCATGGACATTATTCATTCATCTTCCTACTTGATTAGTTTCAACAGATCAAGAAGCAAGTATAATCATCAACATATTCTTCGAGATCGACCTCGTTCAAGAAAATAAATCATCCAAAATTGACCTACAAATTCTAAATGAAATCATCCACTTCTCTTTGATCAAGAAATTTGTAAAGGTAAACAGAAGGAAAGAATGTGGCAAACAAAAATATAGCATGATTTGCATATATGTGTGTGAAAGAGAAAAGGGAATATTAGTATAAAAAATTAAATACACAATAAGTTATGTGTATTTCATTTTTGAAAATGATGATCTAATAAAGACAAAAGGGAATATTGGTATAAAAAATTAAATACACAATAAGTCATGTGTATTTCATTTTTGAAAATGATGATTTAACAATTTAAGTCCTTTATAAAAAAATCCCCAAACGTCAAGGTGAGTTCCTGGAATTATTTGGAATTGGCCTAAACACTATAGTTTTCTTAATAATCGTCTAATTATTCTAGATGTATCCAAGAAGTTATGGGCGAATGCCATAATCATTTACTGGCTCTTTACCATTTTCTTCAATGTTAGCTACTTGAAACCTTTCAAAGGCTTCATTAATCATAATTATACCATCTTTTACATTTTTTTTCTTCTATCCCTGAATTAATAAGCCTTCCATAGCAAAAGATTTCCTTTAATAGGGGGTAAAAGGCTGAATACAGGCTTAACTATTAACCCATGGCTAAGGTTAATTTTCTTTTCTTGAGTTTTATTCTTGAACTTTTTCTTCTAATTTCGTTCTGGCTTGAAACCTATTCCATGTCTGCTTTTTTTGCCAGTTACTTTAGTGATCGACTCATCACTTGTAGATACTTTTCAAGCCCTTTCTAGGTCAAGCACTTTTTCTTACTATGGACTTAATTCCCATGCAAGTGCTTTTTGAAAGTTTAGGTTTTGGGATTGTAGACCTTTCTGCAATAAAGGCAGCATTAACAATTTCAAAACCCTAAAGGAACATTCTTCAACTTTAACATCTACTTCAACATAAGGGGCTTCCATCATGGCTACAATGTCCTCTTCTTGGGATGTGCTAAACACTTTTTCATCAATTATAAATTTAGCTTTTTGATAAAGAGATGATGTTACAGTGTCGACAGTATGGATCCATGGTCATTCTAACAAGCAATTGTATGTAAAGACAATATCTATTACATGGAACTTTACTTTAAATAGGCACAAGTTGATGTTTAGAATGATTTAATATTTTTCCTTTAATTTATCTTTTTTTCTAACAAATGCCTTATGTATCACCTAACTATGCTTAATATAGCTAGAATTAACTAGTAATCGAGATAAAGTAACCAATGGCATTATATTGAGAGCTGGGCCATTATCAATAAAGACTTTAGGTAATATGATGCCATTGCAATTTGTTGTTATATGAAGTGTTTTTATTGAAATGATTCCCCCTAGAAAGATCTCTTCATCACTGAATGATATAAAATTTTTGGCGATAATTTTTTTACCAGGTGGTTGAGCTTGTTTATCGATGTTGACAATATGCCTTCTGCGAAAGAAGTGCATACCACTTAAAAGTATTTCCTGATAGAGAAATATCTTCTCAATTGGGACTTTTTCCTTTTGACATGATAGGAAGGAGAAAGTACATATTCTTAGTTTTTGACAATGAAAAGAGACTGTCAGATGAATGACTTATTCAACTAGTCTCAGGTGGCCACCATAAAGTGGCCAATAATTGGAGTCACCATCGATCATTTAGGCTAAACATGATCAGATGCCTATTGAATCCGACATTCAAAGTTATGAAACTCAAAACATTAATTCCATGGTCTGCATAATACAAAGATTCGAGAGTTGGGTTCAAGAGTCGGTTACACATAAAAAGGTATGAACCTCTCTACGATGCCCGAAATCAGTACCTATCTAGCCATGGCCTAACTTGGTTTCGGTTTCATTGGTTTTGACTTGTCATTCTTTGATATAATTCCCTTTTTTTAGTGCATAAATTTTGTATAAAATACTAAACATGGGTTTTAAAGAAAAATTAAATCTTATATGCACCTCAAAAAGGTGGGGAACATAGAGACTGTGACTACAAATGATCTCTGAATTTAATTTTTTAAAAATTGGCTGTTCCATGTCAAACATTAGAGAGATACAAACATGACTCATTGCCTTTATAATTTTTTTTTAAATGGTTTTTGAATATATGAATGCATAATGAACAACACAAGGGAAAACGTGTTAGTAAGATGGAAAAGAAATAACATTGCATAAAACAAATCACATAAAAGAGGGAAGAGGGGAAAGGATGATTAGAGTGTATCTCATTATTATCATTGGTTATCTAGAAATAATTGAGCCGATGATTTTGGAGACATATTAAGATCCATTGACTAATCAAGGTGTGAAAATCTGGTTTAAATTTTGAAAAGTCTAGAAGAAATCTAGGGTTAGAAAGTTTAATTTTTTTTGTTGATAATTTTGAGAAAAATGAGATTAACAAACTTAAATTGATCAAATTTGACTATTTCTTGATAACTTTTTAAAAAAAGGGTTGGAATGTCCTCTGAGAAAATAGGGTTGGAATATCTAAATAGATAAAAACTTCGGTAAGTTTTGAAATTTAAATGAAGTTTTAAAAGCAAGGTTAAAGTATCCCCTTAGAGAATAGTGTTAGAGTATCCCCAATGAAGACTTTAATGATTTTGAAGAGACAGGCTCAAAGGATTTATTTTGACTAAGATTCGATGATTTCTTGACAAAATGACATTTTTGACAAATTTTTCACAAAATAGGTAATTTTTTATTAAAAATTTGATAAAAATAGAGATGACATGACAAAGATTACTTATGCCTTGATTTAGATCTACAAGGTCGATGCATATATTTTGACTCAAAAGGACTATCGATGCCATTTAGAGGCATCCAAATACCTTAGATTAGGAATTCAAAAAAATCAATAATTTTAACTAATGCTAAAAATAAGAAATAACATCAAGCTGATGCTATCCTTCTTTCTGAATTTATTATGGGCAAATTTGAAGGTGTTAGGAGGCAGATGAGATGCTGTTGGAAAGGTGACTCGATAAGGTTTAATGTTAAAATATTCAAAAAGTGTCAAACAATTTCTTGGTTGAAATAACTTTTGAAGTAGAATCAAGCATGACACTGACATCACATATAGGAGAAAAAGTGTGACAAACTTTGAAAAATCATTCTTGGCTCGTACAGAATCATTAAATTATAAATAATACTTTTTCAAAATTGGAATTTCATTTACTTTCTATGAAAAATATTTTGAAAATTTAGCAAAATCACTTCATGGGCTGAAATGGCCTAAACAAAATATAAATCATTGATTTTAGGGATTTTAGATAGTCTTGATTTGAAAAATCATATCTTCTTCATCTAGAAAGATCCAAGTGCAAACAAGATTTCTTTGAAAAGGTAATTCAATGCCCTTTTAGGGAAAAATACATGAAATTTTTGAAAAATGATTTATGGTTTGAATATAATTTTTTAACTTATGATTACAGTATTGTTAAGACAAAAACAAGGGAGTTTTTTTGGGTTCTTAGGTCTAGACTTGAGCTATAGACATCCAAATGTCCATGATAGCAGGGAAATAGTGACACAGGCTTTAAAGGTTCATCTCACAATCTTGGAGTGATTTAGGAGAGTGGAACAATCCATTAACCATGTCATAAGGACTCTAAGCAAGGAACAAGGCACAAACAACTTGGAATAAGAAAAAAGGAATTTTAACCTTAAAAACCTTTGAATCTAAATATAAAGACTTGATTTTTCCCCAAGATTGAAATGCCAATGAGATAAGAAAAACCTTAAGTCCATTTTAATCCTTATTTATTGAGGTTAAAATGCCTTAACTTTGGGAAGTTTTTGAAAATCACATTTGAACAGCAAACAAGTAAGCATCTTGAAAAACATGAGATGGACTGAACATGACATTCATGTAAATGGGCATGGATAACATGTTTAAGCATGAAAAGATGGTATTTTGACATGATATTACTAACAAAAATGCATGAAAATGACAATGGAGTGCATGGACATATTAGTTTTCATGAATGACAACAAGAGTTACAAAAAATGACAATAGAGTGCATGAATATTAGTTTCATGAATGACCACAAGTGTTATACCATGGAAATGTTGTGAACATCCTTAAATAAAGATGAACAACCAGTTGCAACTTCATGGCATCATCAAAATGTTCTTTCAAGAAGAGCTGAGCACATGGAACAAAGAAACATGCTAGAGCGATCAATGAAGCATAAGAGATCCTAAGTCTACCATATCTAAGGCCACAAAAGGCATGAATTTTCCTCAAAAAAAGGTCATGGTTACAACCATTTTTGGCTTGATAAGGTGATGGAGATAATGACAAATAAAAAATAAATGAAAAATAAAGTGAAGAAAGTATACCAACAAGCTTTAAACCTTGGCCTTTCCTTTGAGCAGTAGCTTTAAACTCAGTTTCCCCCTCTTTTTTCTATTTCGCCAGAAAAAGATGAAAAGAAAGAGCTTTTTCGTTATAATGTTGATGAAGAAGAGTTTTAGAGATGAAAATAAGTGAAAGAATGAGTTTTTTGGAGGTTTTTTAGTAGGGATTTTAAAAAGCTATAGGAATAAAGTTTTTAGCTGAAGGGTAAAAGGCAATGGAACAGTTTTTTTTTTGTTTGCTAAGTCAAAGTTGTCTTTTTTATAAGGAAGCGATCAACCAAGATTTAAAGGCCTAAAGCAAGGGTGATTTTGAATTTTCTCAATGTACAATGAGGATAGCCCTAGTTACTATGCTTAGCTGGCAAAAATCCTATTTGCTAACATGATCTGAGTAATGGAATAGAGCTAGTGGTGAAGTTTGCCCTTATACAAACCATTTAGTCCATGCAAATATCCTATTTTCAAGCTATTTTAGGCCTTAAAATTTGTTAAAACCCAATCATAAGTCCAAAGTTAAGTCCTAGTATGAATTTTGATGACTTTTGATGCCAAAATGTGTTTAAACTGGTTTTTTAGAATAATGGTGCAAAGGCTAAAAAATAGCATGAATTTAGGCAGAAATACCTTAATATGTCAATACATTGCAAATTATATCGATATATTTGGGCAAAAAATCCAGAATGTGTCGATACAATAAAGATTGTATCAATACATTCTTGTATCGATGCAAAAAATCTAGAATGTATTAGTAAAATGAAGATTGTATTGATACATTCATAGAATGTTTTGATACAATTATTTTTGTATCAATACATCTTATAGAAAAATCAAATTTTAGCTACTTTTAAGCCTTATAGCAATACATTTGGCCGATGTATTAATACATGAAGCAAAGATATCAATACAAGCCCCATTTGTATCATACAACCTTTGAAATTTTGAATTTTGATGATGTGAAAGCCTTATATCGATACATACATACAATAATGTGAAATTTACACACCTTTGACTCTCCATAACTCCTATTTGAGCCGAGAATGATGGGGAACCAATCCATGCTCATTATAGTTACCTTGATGATATTTGAAAAACGGCCATGGATGTCTTCAATGATAGCTCAGATAAAATAGTGATCTATAATTAAAATATCCTAAGGGACATACCTGGTTAAGCACCTTTAGTAGAGCATTTCAATATAGCTCTGAACTGAGTAATAAAGCTTGCAAAAAAATTTTTGTAAACCATTATTTTAGTTACTCTATGATACTGTATTCACTATGCTTTATAAATTTAAAAAATTTAGCTGTTTATTTTTTTTACCAATTCTTGAATTTCTAGTGGGGCATCTTCAGTTACTGTAACTTTTCTAAATGTTTATCCCTTGGTTTTTGTTTTAGCACCTGCTTCACTAGTTTTGAGGCTGTAATGCTGACCACTTCTAGTCACATGGCTTTAACCCTATAATGTCAACATAACTAATTAGCCTATAGTAGCCTCTAGAGTTATTACTCCACAGTTATACTTGAAGGTACCTACTTGTTATCTTTATATGGAAAGAGTGTTGTGTTATAATGATGAGTCTAGGAATAATTTTAGTTTTAGGAGAAGTAGCCTTTGACTGGTTGCAATGGATGATAAGAGGCTAACCAACACCATAGGGCAATTATGATGATCCTTCGTCGATCATATTGGTTAACTTTCATTGGCTAGCTCTTTCATAAAATTCAATGTCTTCATATCCATCATCTTTTCAATCAGAGTAAGAACTTTAATCAATTTCATAGTATATGTCCTTGACTTGTATGAAACTTGCAAATGTTAAACCTTAGATCTGATTGGCTTTTTGAATTTTTATGATTCTAACCAAGGATTTTGCCTTTAGTTAAAATCGTCTAAACCTTTTTCCATTAGGGTTCAAATTTTTTAGACAATTGTCTTTACCCATCATTCTTTAGCGATTAAAGCATTCACTCCCTACATAGGATAATTGGGTAAAGGATTTACTACAACATTAGGTCCTAGAGCATTATCGAATCTAAAGGCACCTACTTTAAGAAAACTTCTAACTTTTTTCTTAAAAGTTGGACAATTGTTTATTGTGTGGCCTACAACCAAATGATATTCAGAGTGAGCATTTGGGTCATAACAGCTAAGGGAATTATCTTCAAATGGTATAAATGGGAGCTACTAATCGAGCCTTGAGAAGCTTATCAAATATTTCTTTATAAGAATAAAAAAGAGGCTTGTAATGAGGTCTAGGTCGATTAGCTCTTTGGGCTAGTTGGTTGGCATTAGGCTTAGGTTGATTTTGAAAAGAATGATTTGGGATAGTGGTCTACAAGGCTAGTAAAGCAAGAGCTCAAGGTGCATTAAAAGAATGTGTAGTTTGGGCCTTTTAACCTTGGTTTTGATAATAAACACGAAGTCCTTGATGAGATGGCTAACCAGTGTAGTTGATGATAGAGCCTCTTCCTTCTTTTCACTAAATCCTGGTTTTTTCCTTATCGAAGATTCACTGGTTACAATCTTCCTAACTTTTATAGATGTTTCAATCATTTCTCCCAAGATGACAATATCGACAAAATTCTTAGTTGTGTTCCCTATCAATTTATCATAGTAAGAAATGTGTTAAGTATTTACAGAAACATGGTAGTTTCTTTCTAAGCCAATGGGGGTTAAACTTGAAAAGCTATATGCCTCCATTTTTTAATATATTCCTTGAAGGATTCTGTGTGTTTTTTCTCCATATTCTATAAAGTTAGCCTATTTGGTACTTATTTAACCTTGTGTTTGTGTTGCTACAAAAATGTATTGGCCAAATCTATCCAACTTGAATGCTGACCCTAAAAGGCTTTCATGAAAATAATGAATAAAGAGCTTGCCATTTTATGCATATCTAGCCATTTTCTGAACAAACATCTTGATGTGAGCTTAAAGTAATATAGTACCCTTGTATTTCTCAAATTTAGGCATTGTAAACTTTGGTACAAAGACTAAATTTGAATTTAGAATAAGATCCTTAACATCAATGCTACTATAGAGCTCAGCCCCTTCTATAGCTTTAAGCTTCCTTTCAGGAAGTTGTAATTTAGCTTTTTTTACTTTCATTTCACCTTGCATCTTACCATTCTATCTACACTTTTCCTCTTCATCAAGGCCAAGAATTACTGACTCTCCTTATGCGGCTGCAGTTCTCCATCTACCTCTTGCGAAATGACATCAGGATTAATAATAATGATCGATTGCAAATTATTTATAGGAATATTTTGTTGTATATTTTAGGTATTTTCCAACTGTGCATCTTAAACATTAGTCGACGATCTATCAAGTTGCACCCCTCGAATGTCCTAGCAAGAGTGTTAGTAGTACCTTCTAACTGTAGGCGAGTTAGCTCCCTTGCCATAAGTAGTTCCATTAATCTTGCAATTTATGCCTGCATTTCTTCTTGTCTTTTCATCATGGCTTCTTGAACTTCATGATGACTTTCCTTAATCTTTTGTAGCCTAGAAGTCAGGTATAATATCTATATGTGTGTGGTCATTCAACTAGTCTCTTCTAGCTTGGAATATGGAAACATTAAAATCTTAAGTTTTCTCGAGTTAAATTTTATCAATGAATTGGTGATATTAATGCATGTATGAGTCTGTATATATGGTGTATGTATGCATGGTATGAACATATGAATATATGAATGCACCTATATGAACATTTGCTTTAGCAAAAGATTCCAAACTTAGAAAATTTTCATTAACTTTGTAAGGAACTAAGAATTCACATTGTTGATCATAAGAGGATTATATCCAAGAAAGGTCATAACTTGCTCGAATTATTTTTGAGCTTGTTCTAAAATTTAGGTATACTATGCCCATATTTTTTGATAGGATTAACCTATCTCTACAAGACCTTAATCATTTCCACTATTTTTCTTGCTTGGATAAGAATCTGTTCCATAAGATGATCAATGTACATCTGTTGACCTATGCACCTGACTTTCCATCTTTTGCACTTGTCTTTGCCCTACCATAATTTCTCATCCCAATATGCTTTAATCTCCCGATAGGCTTATATTATATCATTGGTATCTTCTCTTCATCATTGTAGTTCTTGTCTAATCTCTTGAATAGTTATCGTAAAAGTTTCCCTTTCTTGAATCAGTTAGAATAACCTTTCTTGTTTTTCATCCAAGCAACTCTGAGCTATGCATTTTTCTTAATGGACCTCCTTAACTGAATATGAGTGTCAATGTGGTCCTTTCTTTCCTTTTTGAAAATGGCTTCCTCGACCTCTCCTTTTAGGGCCTTAGCCTTCATACTGTTAATTCTTCATGGAGTTTGTTCATTTCTTTAATCATTCTTCTAAAGTTCTCTTTTAAGGTCCTAGATATCCCAAACAAACTTCATCTTCTTAATTATTTCAACCTAGTTTTGCTTAATCAAATTGTACTTTTCCTTCATTCATTTGATATATTTTTCATTGTTTCTATCTCTATTCGTTAATAGGCAACCTTTTCTTGGAGTATTTGATTCTCATTCGCTAGTTTTTTTACTCTTTTGTACCTTCTTCTTTAATCAGATCAACTTCAGAAAGCATGGCAAGCTTTGGTTGAATAGGTACTAGGGGAATGACTCTATTTGTACCAAGAATGATCATGTTACAGCCTTGAATGCTACTTCAAGCATCATATCCTGGTGTAGTTTGATCAGTGTATGCACTTAACCCATATTCAAAGCAGTCGCCTTAAGTGGTTTCTTATAACTTCCCTTTCATACTTAAGATCTACACTAGCTATCTTTAAAGTCATCGGGATAAATTGCTGTGATGCATATCACCTCTGAACTAATAATGGTGCATGTCCTACAGTGCCCAAGATTTCGAGTAAAGGTATAAATTTTAAATCCTCACACTGATAAATAAAGGGTTTTAGGGCAAATTATGGTGCTCTCTAAGTTATGCCCTTGAAAGCCAAGTTCCTAAGGGTCTCAACCTATTGATTCTTGATTCCTAACTTAGGCCATTCCCTCTTAATAAACTCTTAAAGAATGATGGAATGTGAGAAATAGGGTTTAACCTTTTCGACTCCTTTGCCTTAGAAATGATTCTGGGCCTAAATGTATAACACAAGAACACTCCTAATAAATCTTCCACAGCCCATTTTCCAACACGCATTCAATGGTGTATGTTTCTCTTCTATCGGTCAAATAAATCACCACTATTACTTCCACATGTCCCAACACTTTGGGGAAGAAAAACAACCCCATATGGCAAAGCGAAGGCATCAAGAGCTTTTTCCTTGTCTGAACATATTTAGATATATGTTCATAGAAATTGCTAAGAAATAACATTAGTGTTCTCTTTCTGCTTAATATAACGCAAGCCTGACTTAAAATCTAAGTCAAGAATTTTACCCAATTTCTTATGGAAGCTGGTTGGATTGCATTGCTTATAGTAAATGGGCCTTATTTCTCAAGGTTTGAACCTGAGTAAAGCTAAGATCTCTTCTACTATTAGAGTCATGTCATGCTGATTAAATGATAAACACCAATATGATAAAGCCCAAAATTCTATAGTAGCCCTGACCAATTGTTCATCAATTTGTATCTTAAAAAGGAGTATGATCTACTGATAATTTTTCAATAAATCGAGTCTACTTCATATTCCCCTATTGATCCCATATCTTTGCTAACTCTCTCAAATTATTTTAATGAAAATCTAGATGTGTGACTTTGGTATCTCTAATAAAAGTCCCTTGGTATGTCATCCCCATGCTTTTTTTGATTAAATTTTGACTCAATACAAACCTTCTCGAATGTCTTGGAAACAACCATTCCCTGTACTTGTTCAGCCATAAAGTCTAATGAAAACTTAGTTGAAATTCCATTTTAAAGCAAGTGTTCCTATAAGCATATGAAAAATACACCAACATAATAAATCCAAATAATAACAATATTTTGAAATAAAATTAATAAAATTAAAATTATCTAAATAAATAAAAATATTCAGAAAGAAAGAAAATGGTAAATTTATCCTTTCGTGTGTTCTTAATTTTTTGGTGACTTCTAAAATCGTGCATGGTTTTGACTTGGAGATCAATATGGTTCACTATATAAGGTTTAGATCTCTAAATAGGTTCTCGAATTTCTCTTCGAGCTCAAAAAGGACTAATGAGGTACCCTATCCTTTCCTCTCATGGGTTTATATTAAAAAGGGTCTAATTCGAGCAGAGTATCTTTCATGCTTTTAATAAGGCTAACACCTCGTGTTGCCATAGGAAGTTAGACCTGATAGGCTTTTCATTGGCCTAGGTAAAGGCTAACACCTCAAAAGGAAAAGCTACTTTACTCCCTCATAAAATATTGGGTCACTAATGCCCCCTCTATAGACCTGGAGGAGGAACTACTGCTCATGTTCAGTGTGTGCAAAAGAAGAAACAAATCTTTTTATGACATAACATTGAAAATAATAGCTAAAAAAGAAAGAAAACACAAAAATGGATTAGAGCAAAATAAAAAAAAATTTAGAAATACTACGAATCATAATTAAATATCGTTTGAAACTAAATCAATCAAAATTTAGTTAACACATAATTAATTTTAGGCCGTATTCCTTAACCAGTCCCAATGAAGTCATCTAGTTGTTGCAACATCCCCTGGATATGAATCCTAACCTATCAGATTTAAAGTTAGGTGTACTCTTCGTTCCTATATATATCTATGTATTATTATTTTTTATTTTCAAGGGGCCATATCATTTTTTTTATTTTGGGCTCCAAGTAGTGGAGATGAATCGATTACTCAAATCTAAATAGTCACTACGGAATTACCATTTATTTTGGACTCGCCACTAATCTATTTTGTCTAAATGAGATTGGTCACCGACCGAAGTTTGTATTTCGAGGGTTACAAAACCCTTAAAAACAAACTCTAAGGTTTGTGACAATACCAAAGATCATGTGAAGGGGTTTGAGTCTCGATTACAATCATGAATAAGGATCAATCCATCTCATGATGCTAGTAATTTGTACCTCATTAATTATGTGTTAAGCTAAATTTGATTTTTGTTTGGTTTCACTATCTAGTATTTAATTATAATTCACATATATCTAATATAATTTTATTAAACAAATTTATTATTTTGTTTAAGAAAATCGATTTTTTAGTAGTTTTAAAAATTGAAATATCTTTCACACCCCACTAAAGGACCGCAAGAACATGAATGGTTTTATCATTATTTTTCACATCCCACTAGAGAGCCAAAGGGATACTAAAGGTTTTAAAAATCAAAATATCTTTCGCACCCCACCAAAAAGCCTAAGGAATTTGAAAGCTTTTATTTTTACAAAATTCAAAATATCCTTATTTTTTTGTTTTTAAAAGGATATCTCATTATAAAAATAATTCGTGAAGACAAATAAGAGAATATAAAATAATAATAAATTTAATAAATATAAGAGCAAAGGACATTTACGTTGAGCATGGTTAGAATTTGTATCTGGACCACGTTACAACACATTCCAGGCCTAGAACATGCTTTGCATCGATACAAGGCCATATTGTATTGATACAATACTCATTAAATCAATTTAATGCTTATTATACGATACAATGCATATTTTATCGATACAATGTTATGATTTTCTAGGTTTTTTGGTTCTAGGAAGCACCTGTATCGATACAAAAACCTATGTGTCAATACTGTATGAAAATTTTAACCATGAGCAAACTTTTTTATCCAAGTTTTTTTTTTCATATTTCACCTTCCTAATAGTTTGGATCAATTCAAAACCATATAAGAGGTCTTTCACAAATATTTTTACTTTAAAACATAGGTATAAGAACTACTTACATGGATTAAGCCATTAAAGCTTGAATAAGCTTAAAACAAATGAGTTTAATGTTCTAATTGTGTTTGGAAACTAAATGGCATTTAGTTGGTTGTCCTCTGACCATTTCAAGTTTAGTTCAACTAAAATCCAATAGGGTGCTATTTTAAGTTAAAGTTAAAAACTTTTTCTTACATAGAACCAAGACATAGCTACTTTGGATAAGGGTTTTTCTTTAAGGGAATGCAATTGAGATTGTCTACCAAATTCAACTGAAACCATGCCCCATTTAGGAGGATCTTAGTCCTTGATCAGATCACCTAAATGGTTAGATGCTTTACTTGTAAGCATGCTTGGGTGAGTTATCAAGTTTTCAATGCAAATGCATAGGGATGAGAAGCAATCAATCAAGGTAGGTTTTTAATCCCCTGGGACACCCAAAATAGAGGGAAGAGTTGGTCACTAAAAAAAAAAAGAAAGAAAAAGAGAAATTTTTTTAAGTATGATCTAAAGTGGTTTCTCCATTTGTTTTCTACTTTGTTTTTGATCATTTCTTCTCTTCATTTTATGTGAGCTAGAAGATTCTAAGTCATGCTTTGGTGATTATTTGAGTCAAAGGTGTAAAAACCATGTTTATGGATAAATTTTGAGCTATGATCTTCAAATATTTTCTGTTGGTTTTTTTTTTATGATTTTTGTTAAAAGTTTTTTAAAAACCACCGTTTCATCTTGAAAAACTTGTTTTCATAGATTTCAAAACAAGTTTGCATAATTTATGGTTGTTTTCACCATGTTGTTTTCCTTATTCTTGTTATTGCTTGTGTTAGTTATCCTATGCCAAGCATTCTTTGTATTATGTATGATTCATGCATTTTAGGATATTTTCATGCATTATGATCATGATCATGTCCATGCATTTTCCATGAAATTATTATGACTATGGCAACCTTAGCATGCATGTTAGTATAACTATATATGTTTATGCTAATAGGCTATTGATGTTTAAAATCATGTATGAAATGTATTTTATGACATTTTCATTCATTATTATAATGATTCATATGTCTATGTATTTTCCATGAGAATATTATGATTATGATCATGTCACCATGCGCAATGATAAATCCATTTATGTTTAAGCCAAATTTATATGTTTGTTGAGAAAAAAATTTTTATGGGTGCATTTAAAAGTGGTAGAAGCAAAAGGACATTTATGTATTCTCATTTATTTCGAGGCTATTTTAGTAATTTTCCATGATTTAGGGGTTATCATGCAATTTCATGCATTTAAGAATCATTTTAGTCATCTTTCATGATTTGGGGGTTATTATCTAATTTCTTACATTTTAACACCATTTTGGTCATCTTCCATGATATAGAGGTTATTATAAAATTTCAAGCATTTTTGCATCTCTTATTAACTTGCCATGATTTAGGACCATTTATGTAATTTCATGCATTTTAAGGTTATTTTAGTAATTTTTCATGACTTAGGGATTATTATGTAATCTCATGCATTTTTGTATCATTTTAGTCATTTGTCACGATTTAGGACCATTTATGCAATTTCATTTTGTAGGCTCTTAATTTTGTTAGGGCCTTATTTTTTGATAGTCTGAAATATATAATTTTATTTTTTTAATTTTATTTTGGACTCATCACTAATCTATTTTGTCTAAGTGAGATTGGTCACCTACCGAAGTTTATATTTTGAGGGTTATGAAACTCTAAAAAAACAAACTCTAAGGTTTACGATAATACCAAAGATTGTGTGAAGGGGTTCAAGTCTCAATTACAATCACGAATAAGGATCAATCCATCTCATGATACTAGTAATTTGTACATCATTAATTATGTGTTAAGTTAAATTTGATTTTTGTTCGGCTTTAGTATCTAGTATTTAATTATAATTCACATATATCTAATATAATTTTATGAAACAAGTTTATTATTCTGTTTAAGAAAATCAAGTTTTTTAATATTCTTGAAAATTAAAAAATCTTTCACACCTCACTAAAGGACCGGAAGAACATGAATGGTTTTATCATTATCTTTCGCATCCCACTAGAAAGCTAAAGGAATATGAAAGGCTTTAAAAATCAAAATATCTTTCGCAAACCCACCAGAAGGCCTAAGGAATTTGAAAGCTTTTATTTTTACAAAATTCCAAAAATCCTTATTTTTTTGTTTTTAAAAAGATATCTAATTATAAAATTAATTCCTGAAACCCCTTCCATATGTTAGGAGAAATTTCATGTACTGGTTTAAATTAGAGACATTGCCTTAATTTTAAAACCTCCAAATTTATGAGAAAGAATAACAATTTATCCTAAGACCTAGTTTTGACTACACATACGAAACTACTACACATATGAAACTAGACCTAAGGGATCTGAATATGGTCAATAAGACCAAAATGTCCCCTAAAGTACCTTCGACATGAAAGTATATAGGTAACTCTAAAAGATTCAGTTCTCAATGCAAAATTACTAAAATAATCCTAGGGTATAGCTTCGATGTGAAAATATCCCTGTAACCCTAAAGGATTTGATATTACTACAAAAAAAATGAACCTATCCCTAATATGCAACTTTGATGTTAAAGTATCTCGATGATCATATAAAACTTAATTCTAAGATAAATTACCAAAATACACCTAGAGTTTACCTTCAACATGAAAGTATCTTGATATCCTAAACGAGTTGGAAATGATAGAAAATGACAACTTTACCCTTATTTGGTAACTTATAAGCTAAAGATGACCTAAAATTCAAAATTGCTAATAGGTACTTAAATTTCTTAAAATTACATTTTAAGACCAAAATGGCTAAAAATGTAAGAAACATCCCTAAAATGACCAACGCTAAATGGGTAATTTGATATGAGAAATGACTATTTTAACCCTAAAGTTTAACTTTTACCTAATGAACTCCAAACTTTTCTAACTTTGTAACTTAGACCCTCTGTGAATTAAACTCAAAACTAAACATCAAACACATCACAAAAAAATCATAGAAATCATACCGAAAGTCACAAGAACCATTTGGCCAAGAACCATTGGCCTTGAAACAATTTTTTTAAGTTTGCAAATAAGCCCCTAAACTTTTTAAAATTACAAAAAGATCCTTAAAGGCTAAAAAATGTATGATATCAATCTAATCATGTAAAAAATGCATGAAAAATGCTCCTAAAAGTCTATGAAGCATTCAATAAAGCATGGTAGGCCTTGAAATAATTTTATCAATTTTATAATTTAATCTCTAAACTTTTCACAATATATAAATAGCCTAAAAATGTCAAAAACTTCACACATAAACCTATACATGGTTCGGCTAATTTGAGAAATACACTTTCAAGGCCTTAAAATTTTTAGTAAAATTATTTTAAGCCCTACAAGTTTTAAGCATCACAAAATAGTCCAAAATATTATGAAATTAAGCATGAAAAATTATCCAAGGGCCATAATCATTTTCAATCGACATGTATAACAACCAAAAAGAATAATTTTTTCCTCCTCATAATTTTATAAATATCAACATAAAGATATGTCCTAATTTTTATCAAGCTTAAATATGCAGGAAATCACGAAAAATAATGAACATATTATCATCTTTCATTATCAATCAACATGAAAATTTTAGGAAAAATAGCATAAAATTATATACATAATATCAAAACATCAATTCCACAACAAACATGTATTTTCATGACGAAAATCACCTAATGCTAATAAAAATCAAATTTAACAATTATATCAAGAAACTTTGATCATGGCCTTCACACTTGGCCTTTAAACATGGATCAAAATCCATGAGCAAAAGTAATCATAAGCTCACTAAAAAGAAGAATCATGCATCAAATGAACAAAAATTAAAGCTTTTACAAGAGAAACTACCTTAAAAAGCTTGAAAACTTAGAAAATTTTTAGTGTTTTTAGTGCTTTTGGCTTATGGAACATTAGCCCCCAAAATGAGCCATCTTAAATAGGGGAAAGAATTCAGCCAAGGGGTAAAAAAAATCCCCTTGGCCGAATGGCTTCTAGTATTTTTTTTATCTTCTCGTTTTTGTTAATTTTAATTTTTTAGATTTTTTCTTTAGCTTTTTTGATATGATTTAATTAATTAATTTTTTCATTTTATATTAGTCATCAAATCTTAGTCAAAAGTCCAATGCATAAGTCATGTGGGCTAAGCTTAGGTGTCATGATGATTTAGATAATATTAACCTTAATGATAAATTTAATCCCAATTAAATTAATTCTTGTATAATTGAACTATCAAACTCTGAAATTGAACATATTTATTCATGAGTTTTCAAAAATATAGGAAAACAAAATTTAATTGAAAATTTCATAAAAAAATGAAATGGGAGGACTAAATTGTGAAAAATTAAAAATTAAAAATTGATAAATTTAATTATGAATTTAATCACGTAAAGGGTCCAATTAAATATCTATACAAAAATTTTAGATCTAAAAGATCTAATAAAAATTTTGGAGAGAGAAAAAAATATTAGACTTTGTTGTAAAATCAAAATGCACTTATAGGGCCTTATTAGAAAATAAAATGGCCCGTTGTAATAATAAAAAATGTGCTTATTAGGCTTATAGATGTAGAGAATGAAATGGGCTTGGCAAGCTTGTTAGGCTTGTTAGGAAATTAATGGGCTTATTGTAAAATTTAAAAGTTTTAGGTCCATTAAAGAAATTTAGTCCAAAATAAAATTAATAAATTTTTCTATAAAATCCCGAGTGTTGAACAACAAAAGAAATTTTTGAAAAATTTTATGTGTGAGAAAAAGGAAATTAAAAATCCTAAACTTGTAAAATTTTATGAGAAAAATGCTTAAGAAAAAAATTGATATTTAATAAAAATGAATTAGAATTTCAAAAAGTTAAATCCCAAATATTTTATTGAAATACATGATAATATTTAAAACTTTAAACTCTAAAAAATTATATAGAAAGCTTTTACAAATAAAAAGAATTCGTATTTTAGAGACTAGAAAATTTAAAAAATACATTCGAATATTTATAAAAATGTGTTAAAGTCAACATATTTTTCAAAATATTAATTTATAAAATAATGAAGATGAAAATCTAAAATCCAAAACAAATACTATCAAAAAAATTTCATGAGCATAACACTCATGATACTATGAAAAATTCAAAATTAGCAAATAAATTTAAGAAATTGACACCTGGCAGTATAAAATACCAATAAAATTTTTTTTATAAAAATTTTAGATTTTCAAAGTGCTATTAGCATATATATTGCACAAGTTTAGGTAAAAATATACAACGGTTAACTCTCCAAATTTTATGGAAAAGTCTCAAAAAATTTTCTGAAAATGGGAGACTGGACCATTATATTATTTATAAAAATAAATTTCAAAATTTGATAAGAAAATATTTAAAAACTAATTTTTTTCTTCAATGTTCGTCATTTTTATTTGAGATTTATTCTTTGTGACCCTCAAAACTACACTTTTCCATCAGATGCATGTGCAGTCATTTAGGCATGATTTAAAGGTTTTGAAAATGCCCAGTCTGTTTAGAAGAGGGCTTTGACTCTTGCAAAGAACAAACTAATAGGGTCTGGTACCCAATTAATCCTCATACTTACATATCGTTACTGTATAAGATAGATCTCATTGTGAAAGATCTTCTGCTAGGCTTTTAGTCTTGAATATTTAAGACTGTAAGAAAAAGAGGCATAGGAAAAATTAAGTGTCTACATGTATCGATGCACACCTAAAAATATTGATACGTTCTAGCAATAATGAACAAGAATCACTCAAATAAAGCTCAAACGACTACATTCATTCACCAAATATTCCTACAGCTATAATCATGATTAAGGTTATAAATAAACCTCTCTAGCACTTCCAACGAGAGGGTGAACCAAGAGATTAAACTTAAAGTCAAATTTTTTCATCTTTTTCATATTTTTAAGTAGTTCGTTGTGTATAGGATTAATTCTTCCTATCAACTCTTGTATTCCTTCTACTCCGATCTTCAGAATTGTCATCCGTTGTGCCTAAACTCCTATAAACACCTAGCCTTTAGTAGTTTTATTTGTTTACACATAAAATCTTTTTAAAAAAGGGAGGTTCGTACTTAGCCATTGAAAAGTAAAGAAAATGTTATATCTTAGCCATAAAAGATAAAGAAGGTAAAGGTTCTATCTTAGCCTTAATAAAAAATATAAAGAGTTGTAAAGGTAATACCTTAGCTTTAAAGGGTAAAACAATTCAAGTTAGTGAATTAGCGAAATTCGAGGTAAATAAGGCTGAGATAGAGGACATAGGCAATTAAGGCCAAAACTCTCTAAATCATTAAGTTTGCTTCTATTTATTTTCTCTTTAATTACTTATTATTATTCACTAACTTATAACTTCAAAGCTTGTTGTGTAGGTTTTGCAATTTTGTTTATCAAAGTTTTAATTTGCAAAAGATTTTAAGAAATCAATTCACTCCCCTCTTTATTTCATTCACCAATAAAAGGTCTAACAAATTAGAAGGTAATAAAATGAGATACTAAAAATGAAATGAGTAGGGACTATATTGAAAACAAATGTAAAAAATGTCATTTTAATGAAATTCATGAAAATGTATCGACACATCATCATGTTTTGATCATTCTGTAAACACCTAAATTCGTCCGAGCTATCTATCCTCAAAAGTCTCAAATATCCAAAAATGAAAAATGTAATGGCTACTCTGATGGAGGTCAACTTCCACCAGAATGCACATGATGGAAAATTTATTTTTTGGGTAAAAAAGATGAATCCACAAAGGAAAAATTTTTGTTTTTGAACAAGTTCTTGACAAATTTTGGAAATTGTCTTTGCATAAGATATCACTATCAAATTTCTCATTTTTAAGGATTTCGAGAGAATTTTTCATTAAACTTAAAAGTTGACTGTCGTATAATTATACCAATACTTGTAAGTATTTTTGCCAGTATGCATCCCAAAAAATCATAAATATTCAAGGAAAATATGTATTTATCAGTTTCTACCTTGAAGTGTCAAATTGTAAATTTTGTAAATTAATTTAGAATTTTGCAGTCTTACGAGGATAATGCTCGTGAATTATACTTTTGGTTCTTGTCGATCTATTTTAAAAATTTAGCAACTTCAATTTCCTCACTTTGGAAATTAATGTTAAATAATATGTGGTTTTTAATTTGTTTTACTTCAGTGTCAATGAAATTTCATAATTTTTCTCGATATAAAATACGAATTTTTCCTTACTCATAAAATTTTTAGTGGAATCCTCTTGAGTTTCAAACATCAAAATTCATCCAATATTATTATTTGATTCACCTTAATTCAATTTTCAAAAATTCATTCATTTCAATGAGTTTTGATTATTTTCTAAACTTCCTCCGTTTTCAAAAAATTGAGTTTTCTATTCCATTAATGTTTTTGAGGGAATTTTCTTTAGTTTAAAATTTTTAAAATTCATCTAATATTGTCATTTAACTTCCACTAAATCAGTTTTAAAAAATTCAATTTATTTTTTGAGTTTCAAAATTTTTCTTGTTACCGAAATACAGAGTTTTTACTCCGTAAATTTTTTTGTAGTAGGATTTTTTTAAGTTCATAATTTTTAAATTCTTTAAATATTATTTTTAATCCAAATTAATTAGTTTTTAAAAAAATCAATTTATTTTATGAGGTTTGAGTTTTTTTCATATTTGTCAATTTTCCTCGGTAAAGGTTTTTCTTGTAAAATTTTCTGAGTTTGCTATTTTTAAATTTTTTTTTGTACATAAAAAATTTATTTTTAGTATTAAAATGAATTGAATTGGTCATTTGAAATTTTATTAAAAAACATAATTTTTAATTTTTATAATTTAATCTTTTAATTAATTTTTACGGTATAATTTTACATATTATATACGAATATCAATCAAAATATCTCTAGTAATCAATGATGTCATGCATTACATCACTCTAAAATGACAAGGTATAGGCTTATGACACACATTTATTAGTTATAACCTAACAAGCAAACTTAATATCAAAAAAATATAAAAAAAGAAAATTCTATTGAAAAATGGCATGAAACTTTTGGCCAAGGAGGATGAAAATCCTCCTTGCCTGAATCCTCCCCCATAAATAAGGGAGGATGTTATTTCATAGGTTTTTTTAGAGTTTTAGGAAGCCAAAAAAAAGAGTTGAAAAAAAATACTTGAAAAAAAAAAGATTGCAAAGCTTTGTTAAGGTAAATCTCCACTTTAATCTTTGAATTTTTGTTTGTTTGATACATTTTTCTTCTCTTTGGTGAGCCAAAAATGTGCTTAAGTTCATGGATTTTTTTTATCCATGTTGAAAGACTAAGCATAATGGCCATGAACTAATTTCCTTGGTTTTATTCTATTTTTTTCTTTTTTTCTTCTTCTTTTTTCTTGTTAGTAAATTATTTTTCTTCACGAATCATGTTTATGTTGATATGATATTGGTTTTGGTGTTGTGTTTGTCATATATATTTTTTATTTCTTTTAGTATTTTCTTGTTATTACGGTGAAATTACATGTTTATGTGCTTAATTTTATAATTTTATATATAATGGTGCTAATTTGTGTTAAATGAAATGTAAGATGGTTGGTAGGTTGTTTAGGTGTTGGTCGAAATTCATGCTTGTATGTGTGTTTTTAGGGTCATTTTGTAAATACAAAAAGTTTAGGGGCTAATCCATAAAAAAAAAAGTTTTAGACTTATATGTCCTAATCTTAATGAGTATTTTTGCTATGTTTTGTTGCTGATTCCAAGCTGATTTCATGCCTTAATAATGTGTTTTCATGATGGTTTTGGTTAATTAGGGACTAAATTGTAAATGTCTAAAAGTTTAGGGACTAGTTTGTAAATCATAGACATTTCTTTGTTTTATGGTCAAAGGATTTGACCAAAAGCTTCATGGATAACTTGGAAACTGATTTTGGGTATTTCATACCATGCTTTAGGTATTTTTCACACTTTAGGGGGTATTTTGTAATTTCTCAAAGTTTAAGGGCTAGTTTGCAAATAATGAAATTTTTTTGTTTTTTGCTCAAAGTTGTATGATCGAACCTTCTTGTGGATGTTCTTCATGATTTACATGTTGATTTTTACCTGATTAATTATATTTTGTGATGATTTAGGTTATTATTTTTTACTTAAGTACCTAAGTGTAAAATCGAGAAAGTTTATAGACCCTTGGGGAAATTTAGTACTTTTAGAACAAGCTGATTATCTTTAGCATGAAATCATCCATTTAGATTATTTTAAATATTTTTAGCATCCCATTGGTCCTCCGGTGAGGTGCTAAAAATATAAAAACCTTTCGTATTCTTTTGGTTCTCTGTTAGGATACGATATGCAATTTTTGAAAATTTACGGACCCATTAGCAATTTTCATACTTTAGGTCATTTTGGTAATCTAAATTGCCCATTTAGAGTAAGAATCATCATTACCAGTCCTTTTAAGTCCATTAGAGGTACCGAAATACTTTTTCATCGAAGGTATACCTTAAGGGTATTTTCATAATTTTTTTCATTGGGATGCGTTTATGCCAATGGTGAAAGTTTAAGGTTCCTTTAGCCTTTTAAGTTATTTTTGAGTTTATTAGGAGTATCGGGATACTTTCATGTCAAAGGTATACACTAGGAGCATTTTTGTAATTTTTTCACCGGATGCTTTTATGCTAATGGTGAAAGTTTAAGGTTCCTTTAGCCTTTTGAGGTTATTTTTGAGTCCATTAGGGGTACCGAGATACTTTCATGTCGAAGGTATACCCCAGAGGCATTTTTGTAATTTTTCTTACCGGGATGCTTTTATACCAATGGTGAAAGTTTGAGGTTCTTTTAGCCTTTTAAGGTTATTTTCGAGTCCATTAGGGGTACCGAGATACTTTCATGTCGAAGGTATATCTTAGGGGCATTTTCGTAATTTTTTTCACCAGGATGCTTTTATGTCGAAGGTGAAACTTTAAGGTTCCATTAGCCTTTTAAGGTTATTTTTTAGCCCATTAGAGGTACCGGGATATTTCATGTCGTAGGTATACCTCAGGGGAATTTTCATAATTTTTCTCATTGGGGGGCTTTTATGCCAAAGGTGAAAGTTTAAGGTTCCTTTAGCCTTTTAAGGTCATTTTTTAGTCCACTAAGGGTACCGAGATACTTTCATGTCGAAGGTATATCTCAAGAGTAGTTTCATAATTTTCCTTAGCGGGTGCCTTAGTGTCAATGGTAAGCCTTAGGAATATTTTATTTTTCCTTAGAACCTGATCCTAAGTAGTTACCGGGTGCCTTAGTGTCGATGGTAAGCCTTAGGAATATTTTAATTTT
>JBBYHM010395439.1:0-13942 GCA_038381775.1 Adansonia rubrostipa | reverse complement strand
TGTTATGGTTCGGTATCTTTCCAATGCCTAATATGAAATATCCAAATTTTTAAAATTTAATCTGAAAACTATTTTCATAAAAATCCCTATGCTCTTCATACCTCTACGGCACATAGGTGATATAAATCTTCTTTTAAAACTCGGATTTACTTTTTCCACCAAAACTTCATACTTAAAAAAGGGATTATATCTAAATAATGACCAAATGGAACCGATTAAGCTGACACCAAAGCGAAACATAGTTAACGAGTACCGATTTCAAGCATCATGGGGGTGTTAATCTTTCCTCGTATGTAATCAACTCCTAAACCCAACTAATGAATCTCTCAACTTTGCACACCTTGAAATCAATGGTTTGAGTTTTGTAACTCGAAATATTATTTTCAATAGGCATATGATCCCGCCTAGCCTGAAATGATTGGTGGCGACTCTAAGTTTATGGCCACTTTGTAGTGGCCATCTTAGACTAGTTGGATGAGCGATTCGCCCAATGGCCTCTCTCCTCTTCGTATTACTACGCCTAATCCAAATTTCAATCATGGGATAGCTCAAAGGCTCTAACACCACCATTATCATACATTTTTTAAGTCATGCACATTAAACTCTTCAAATAGTCTGAAGTTTTAAAGACAAGCATGTGGCAATAGCTTGGCGACTCCACTGTGGACTAGATTAGAGAGTTAGGCCTACAACTAGCTATATCTCGCTCGATATTTGGTGTTTTAGAATTCACTCATTATTTAGGTTATAATCCTCTTTCATTTTTCTCACTTACTTTTTATCTTTTATGGTTTTTGCCCTATAGTTATCAGGGACTATTTCATTCTCAAAAAAATATCGACTTGAATAAGTGTGGTAATATAGGAGTAAAACAAAAAGCTTGACTATTTCCCCAATATACACCGTGCACTTACATTTGTACTAGATTCCCACCAAACACCATGGTAAGTTAATGTCCTAATTGTTAAGAGGAAGCAAGCTATCCACCTTCGTGAGTAACCCTTCATATAAGCTTGGCAAGACCTTCCAGGGTGTAAATTACTTACGTCTCTCATGAGTAACCCTCCATATTTGTATAGGGAAATACATCCATCGGGTCAAACCCATTTTGCCAAAACTGCAATAGGCCTAGGATAGGGGTGGCTCAACTGTCCTTACCAGACAGAAGAGCTATTCAAATACTAAATTAAGTGTCAATTTAAACCCATATAGTGAACCCTATGAGCTAAACCATTTCAAACTATACTGGAGTGCTGCTAGAATAACCCAGAACATAAAGGTCACTTGAGGAAACAGTTCTTACCTTTACTCCTATATACCATGGTTATGTGGACGATCGTGGATGAACATTGTCACCCGTATTTGTCATTTTATTTCATGATCATTTTTAGGTTATGCTATTATGTTCTACAACTAACCCTTTTCAATAAGTGGGTGATAGCGAATGAATGTTGTCACCTACAATACCCCCAAAAAAAGTTATATCGAACCAAAATAAGCCATCATGCTGGTCGAACGATGGCTTAACGTGTACTCAAATGTCACCACTTAAATGTTTAGTCTTAGTCCTTGCAAGGTATCATATTACCTGATTAAAAGGTAACTTTTAATGTGGACATGCTATTATGTTGTTTGTTCAATGTCTCAACATTCACGATCACCATGTTTGCCCTTTAGCATCTTACTGCCTACTATTGGGGTAAATTTCATGATGCACTTTTATTGCTATTTTTTCCTTCCATTATCCTTATGCTTACTACTTCATATGGTTACTAACTTATTTCCCTTTTTACTTTTGTTTTTCACGCATGCATTATTTCATCATAATCATTGGCATCATGGGACAATTAGCCAATGGTTCATGTTCATCAAAAGGTGTCTGTCATAGAGCAACAGTCCACTTCAAATATAGAGCCTTTTGAGGAAGTTCGAGCATGGTCCGAGAATCGACAATTGAAGATAGGGTGTTCTTAAACCCATATATGTTTCAACAATGCATGAAATGATCAAGATAGGGTATCATTAGAATGATTGGCACGATCTAAAGCATATATGGACCAAATAGGACAATACTAAAAGAGAATTATTAACTAAAAGATATTGAGACATTCCAGGTCCATTTGGATGTTGGCTTATTGCAAGTAACATCTCAGTTTTGGAACCCAGCATATCAATGTTTCATAGTCAATCATGAAGATTTGTTCCCACAGTAGCTGAATACACCATGTTACTCAATATTGAAAGAGCTACGATTGATCGAATATACTGTAGGGCTTTGTAAACCTTAACCTTTAAAAAGAGATTAGCCCAAATTCTCGATGCAATGTAGACTTGGATTGAGAGTCACATCAAGATGAAAGGGAATAGTGAGTGCATCTCATGGGTTACCTTGAAAGAAGCAATGGCAAATACCATTGACCTTCGAAAGATTCAAGATATCTATGCTCTAGAAATATATGGTCTATCATTTTTTTGAAAGTGTTAGGCTATGTTAAGCTACGGTAGTAGATCTCTTCTCTTGATTGTACTGCAACATCAATCTCACACCGCTTGTCATTGCTAAAACCATCCGAGCTCTCAGTTTTTGCAGGAAAATTGATACAAGTCGCTTTATCAAGTGCACACTACTTCTTTACATCTAGCTGGTTATCACTTGTGTCCCAAAGAAAAAAAAAGGTCATACAACTTCTTGTCTAACTTTCGCCTTATCTCCAAGGTCCTCGAAAAAGAATGGCCTCAAGATAGGTCCGAAGAGCAATCATATATCGATCTAAAAACTTTAAAACCTCATTGTAGAAAAGGTGACAAGGAAAGCCTTTTAGTTTTCACTACAAATAATCATATACCGGTGCAAAGATTAGAGTTATGTACCACTCATAGGATTATGGGGAAGCACTATTTATGCACTCATTCTAGTCGTCCAACAATTTTAGTGCCTATAATTCATCCATTTTATCTAAGACCTAAAGCTATGGGATTTTGACTATAGAGACTTTTTTACAAGTCAAAACTTTAGCTAGCCTTTCATGCCTGAAAACAAACTTGTTGTATGCAGAGGTATTAGAAAGAAAGTAGTACGACCCTAGGATATGACAAGTGAAGGACCTATTGCATCAATGACTCCTTACCTTTGTCTACCATGGAACATCACAAGCTGCAGTTGAAGGATTCCCTTCTAAGATGGAATTACTTAGGTGAGAGTTTTACCAAGAAATGGTAACACTTCACCAAGGAGATTACTTGCTTAAAGGAATAAAAAAGCAAATTAGAAATGGACTTCTACCTTTGGGATGGTGAGGTTAACTGAGCTATCAAAGAGAAAAACTATCTCAAGAGTTTGAGGAAATATTATGTGGCACTCAATACAGTAAAGAAGTCTCTACACCTTGGAAAGTCATCAATTGAGTAGAAAGTAGAAATTAATACCTTCGAAAAAGAATTGCATGGATGTAAAAAAGAGGTTAGGGGTAATAAGGAAAAGCTCATTATAACTCGTGCCCTTGCATCAACCTATTAAAGGAAAAATAAATGACTAGAAGCTTGAGTCCAAGATTTGAGGGCAAACCATGTCAAGAATATGACTTTGACACTAAAAATCCAAGATCTAGAGTAGTCTTTATAAGCTTGCCAAAACCAAATCAATGAACTAGCAAGAGCCTTCAAACAACGAGAGCAAGAGTGGCTACAGATGATTGATCAGGCATGCCAAAACCATCAAGATCACTACCTTTATCTCATCGAGTAAATTCAGGTGGCCCAGGTGGAAGCCAAACACATGGTGGATGTGGCATGATCTTTTACATGCAATATTCTGGCCATCGGAGCCCATGAACAAGAATTATTGTATTTCTTAGAACATGTGATCAAGCAATGTAACCGTGTTAAGCATTTCCAAATGTAATCATATATAATCAAGATATTTTGTTGCTTTAATGAAAGACGCTATTGGCCTTTATCTAATTGTCCATTTTGCATTTGCATGACTAACCTAATTTTTTTGTTTTTTTAATTCATTCATATTCATAGTCATTTATCTTCATGATCGCATGCTTGCTTTCATTGCATCAAGCATGCTCATAACATAAAGTATAATCCAGTAATAATTTAAAGTGAAAGTGCTGTAAAACATGAAACCTACAGTTTATCATCGGTATAGCACTTGCAATCATCAAAAAGTGATCGAAATGATCACTAAGCCCCCTTTGAGAGACTTTAACTCATGTATAGGGAGTCTCAAGAGCAATCACTGCATCTGAATGAAGAACTATAAGCTCATATTACTGAATTAACTAAGTTATTATCCTAGGCTTTGAAGGAAAAAATGTAAACAAGTATAGTTGATGTGGGAAAAGAATTGGCCCATCTTGAAAGCAACTTGAATAGTGGTACTAAAGTCATTAATGCTCAAGAAAGGGAATTGCATGAACAACATCCTTCGGTAGCAAATATCCTATCAACTCAGCCATTCATTTACATCAACCTTATAGTGGCATCCTACTGGTCCAAGGATTTCAAGGAGTGGGCTCTTCACTGGAGAAGCTTTTAGTCCTACATCTCGATGAGCAAATGGAAAAAGAAAAAGCAAAGAGAAGACTTAAACAAGTATCAATCACTAGAGAAGTGCCTTCGAGCTGCTGAAGGAAGTGACAAATTTAGGATCGTAAATGCAAATTATTAGGGCTACTTTCGAGTCTTAGTATCCCGCCTAAGTTCAAAGTGCCTGATTTTAAAAAATATAATGGGACTACCAACCCACTGCCCACATTCGCATGTACTGCCATAAATTGGCTGGTATGAAAAGAACGAGAAACTATTAATTCATTCTTTTTAAGATAATCTAACTAGGGTAATTATCCGATGGTACATAGGGCTTGATCTCGTAAGAATCTAGACATGGACGGATCTAGCTGACATTTTCCTTTACCAACATAAGCATGTATCCGATTAGGCTTCAAATCACCTCTCCCTTATGAACATAAAAAAATAGCCTTCGATAGCTTCAAGCAATATGCTTAGAGGTGAAGAGAGGTGGTAGATCGAGTTTAACCTTCTTTGACTAAAAAAAATGATGGTCATGTTTGTCGGCACCTTCTGAGCTCTCCTATAAAAGGCTAGTAGGAAACGCCATGAAAAATTTTACCGTTATGATTATATCAGGTGAAATGATCGATAATGCTATCAAAAGTGGTGAGGTATCCATTGAAGAATAGTTCGGATCAGTAAATAAGTTAACAAATAAGGGTAAGAAAAAAAAGATGAATACTATCAGCAAAAGTAATGCCGGGTTTTATCAAAATTTGCATCTTATGTAGGTTGTGTACCCCCCAAACATGTTGAATCTGGGTTTTAACCCTTACCCACTAGCACTATAACCAGTTCATGCTATCGGGTTCAATTTAACAATAAGCTTTGCACCAAATCCTATTTAAAGCGCAGCCCAGAGTGCATAACCTCGTAACATGAACAATGCAAGAGCTCCAAACAACAAGCACCTTGAGAAAAGAAGCATTTTAAGCTATTCCTATAAAGAGATTTACTCTAATCTATTGGTAGGTCAACAAGTGGCCCCAGTTTCACAAACCCAAGATAACCACTATACCTTAGGTGGTATGATAAGAATGCCTATGGTGAGTACCATGTCAGAGCATAAGGTCATTCTATTAAGAATTACACCTCATTTAAGAGAAAGGTATAGGGTCAACTATAAAAAAATGTGGTCAAGGTCAAACAAGAATGAATGTGAAATCGAGAATGAGTGTGATAATTGATGGAAAAGGTTATTGGATTAAAAAAAGCATTAAAAAAGTCAAAACATTGATGATCAACGTCTAGCAAGCTTTTATGAGGCTAAAATAGTCTCGACACCAAAAATCATAGCAAAAAAATTGTTGGGCCATTTTGCTGCCACTGTAGTCAAGGCACGATTTGTAACATTACCAATCATTTTTAAAAATAGTCTCAAGGATGATGGACCGATCTGAGATTGAGTTCTATGATGAGTGGGATGAACATATCAGTCCGTCTATTAATGCCATCAATGAGGAAAGAATTACTGGCGATTGGATCTCGAATTATCTTTCTCTCATGAGCATGGAAAAGAGAGTGGATAAAAGCTTCAGATAGTATGCTTTGAGGTGGATGGAAGAAGCTGCCTGATTCATCCCTTGTTGATAGAAAAAGAGATGACTATCAGATTCATCAGCATTTTACACGCCTATTATTACGAAAAGGTAGCAAAAAGCTTCTCAAAGAGTTTTGCAGACGTAGTCATATTGTGTAGAATGATTGACAAGGCCATGAAAAGTGAATCAAGCAGAAGAGATATCTACAAAGATAAAAGGAAAAGAAAAATGAAGGCTACTCAACAACCAAAATCTGGCACTAAAGCCAGTTCATCTTAAACTCATGCTGAGTTAGATGTAAGTAAAACAGTTATTGAAGAGAACTGTGAAATTGTAGAAAACATAGAAAAGGTCAATACGCTAATGAATTTGGTTTGGCAAATCCTGATGCAAGCTAAATTGGTTAATAGGGTCAAAAAGATGAAAGATAAAGCTGATAACTTATGATTTCCACACTATCCATGGTCATACTTTTCAAACATGTAAAGAGTTCCGTGCTATGGTTCAAAAGATGATCAATGAGGGTTGCATTAAATTCTATGATAAAAAGTGAACCTGGCATATTGACTCTATCAATGTAATACTTTTTGTCAAAACTATGGAAAAAATGAGTAATCCTCTTTATGGGGTTGGAAGGCCATTGATTTTGTTCGACACTCAATCGAGAGTCAAAGCTACCCCTATTTAGTCTGTGCTAAAGATGATCATTCAACTTTCATCTTTTTTCCCTTATAAGGACAATGAAGTGGTTTCTTTGAATTATGAAAGCAAAACCTTGATCACTGGTGAATCTAGTCAATAAGCTACAAATGTTGATCTTTTTGGGGTAAGCCATTTAACTCTGACTGGTAGATGTTACACCTTAACAGCATCGAGAAGTGAAACTCAATAATAAAACACTAATTTCATTCTTCAAGTATGGAAGTCTGCAATTGAAGAATTAGATTCTATAACTATCAAGAAATTAGTGAGTGAGAAGGAAGCTACTGAATTCCTTACGTTCATTAAGCATAGTGAATATAACATTGTTAATCAGTTAAACAAGCAACTTGCCAAGATATCTACGCTATCACTGTTACTAAACTCTGAAGCTTACAAGAATGCCTCTTTAAGGTTTTGAACCAGGCTTGTGCCCCTCTCGACATCTCTAAAGGTCAGATGGATCACCTAATGAGCAATATTATTGTCGACAATTACATATCTTTCAGTTATGATGAAATCCCTCATGGAGGAATGGGAACCTATAAAGCCCTTCACATCACCATTTACTGTAAAGGCACCATGTTGCCTAATGTGCTCATTGATAATAAGTTAGCTCTAAATATAATACCCATGTCATGCTTGAACAAGCTCCCAAGTGACACATCTTATATCCAGAAAAGTCGCATGTTGGTGCGAGCATTCGATGCAACTTGCAAAAATGTTGTAGGAAACATCATTATTCCATTCCAAATTGGCCCATGCACTTATAAAGTAGACTTTCATGTGCTGGATATTGCTTCATCATACAACTACCTATTAGAAAGGCCTTGGATTCGCGCTGTAGGGGCAGTGCCATCTTCGTTACATTAGAAGTTGAAATTCATCATTGAAAACAAAGTCATCAGTATTGGAAAAGGAGGAGATATCATTGCTGCTACCTCAACCAATGCCTCATATATTAAACTCGATGAAGATATTCCAGAATCCTCATTTTAATCCTTTGAGTTTGTCCATGCCACCTATTTCATGAAAGTGTTACCAATGGTTGAGCCTTACTTATCGAAAAGCACTTCTATGGGTTTAAGATTAACCATCGGTAAAAGTGCCCAAGCCAAAAAAGGACTCAGGAAACACCTTTGAAGGATTGCTAGAGCCTTAAAAATTATCAACTAGATCAACATAAGAGGGTTGGGATTCAAGCCCAGTGCACAGCAAAAAAAAAAAAAAAACAAACTTAGAAGAATCGTGAGGAAAAAATGGCTCATTTATCAAGATAAAAGTTGGGATATGAACCAATAGTATTTCCACCCCTTCGAGAAAGTTTCCACCCAAGAGGACATATGAATATGGGCTCAGCTAATGTTATGCTCATACTGAGCAAGGAATTTAGGGATTTCTCGATCAATGTAATTGATGAGCTAAGGACGTCAACGATGGACCAAGAGACCAGTCGCTACCCTATAGGATTTCTTTTAAGTGTTTGGACTGAAACTAAGATTCCTATACTGTTCAAGTCTGTTTTAAAGTAATGCTATGAACTAAACCTACATGCTTTTGCCCAAAAGCATTATAGGATCCTTTGTATGGGCATCTTTTATTAAGTATTATCAATGAAAATGATTAAGCATTATGCATTACATTCTTTGTGTTCATACTTTTTTGTCAACTCTTAGACCTTTCTCTACATATTTTCCACCTATATTGTTCTTTTCGATATTTTTAGGTACCCCGATGAAAGTGACATGAATATTCATACTAAAACTTTATAAATCAATTTAAGTGACTAATCTGCATTGGTGTGGTCAAGATTGAAAAGAATTCTAAAGAGAATCGCATACACCTAGACCTACAGAGACTAATTGAGTAGGAAAAAAATAGATATTGCATTACGAAAAGCTCACTAAAACCATAAACCTTGGAACAAAAAAAAATTGGAAAGAAGTGAAAATCAAAACTTTCATAAAACAGTTAACTTGAGCTCAACTAATAAGTTTCCTCCAAGAATATAGGGACGTGTTTGGTTTATCCTACCAAGATATGCCTAGATTAGATGTCAATATTGTGTTCCATAAACTTCTCCTTAAATCTGAATGTAAGCCCATACAACTAAAGCTCAAAAGGATAAAACTCAAAATGCTTTTAAAGATTTAAAAATGAAAAAGCAATTTAAGGCACGGTTTCTCAAAGTAGCTATATATCCTGAATAGTTGGCTAATATAGTCCTAGTTCCTAAAAAAGATGGTAAAATGCGGATGATGTAGACTATAGGGACATAAACCAAGCCAACCGAAAAAAAATTTCCCTTTACCTTACATTAAGGATGGATTTTTAGGGTTATAACCAAATCAAAATGACAGCTGAAGACAAGAAGAATACCACCTTCATGACTATGTAGGACACTTTCTGCTATAAAGTGATGCCCTTCGCGCTTAAGAACGTTAAGGCAACCTACCAAATGAAGAATGCCAAGAAGTTTTCAATATGGTTAAACATTACCTTTCAAAGCCTCCAGTACTTGTGCCACCAGTGCCTAATTGACCTCTAATCTTATACTTTTTTAGTTTTTGATAAGTCGATGGGTTGTGTATTAGGTCAACATGATGAGTCGGGTAAGAAAGAACAAGCTATCTACTATTTGAACAAGAAGTTCATAGAATATGAAAATAATTATTCAGTCATAGAGAAGCTATATTGTGCTCTACCTTAGATGGCTCAGAGGTTAAGATAATACATGCTGTACCACACTATGTGGCTGATTGCTAAACTGGATCCCATTAAGCATTTGTTCAAAGCTCCTACCTTGTCAAGGAGGTTAGCTAGGTGGCAAGTCTTGCTTTTTGAGTATGACATTGTGTATGTGAACCAGAAAACCATTAAAGGACTTCTTAGCAAGCTGAGCAATAGATGACTACCAGTCTCTAGAATTTGAATTTCCTAATGAAAACTTGATCTGCATATCCGAGGTAGAAGACACTATCGAGTTGGTTCATCTTGGAAAATGTACTTTAATGGAGCTTCAAATGCACTGGGGCATGGAATTAGGGCAATTACTACCTCACTTGATGGAAACCACTACCACTTCACCATAAGACTGAATTTCGACTACACCAATAATATAGCTGAATATGATGCTTGCCTTATGGGACTCCAAGCTGCCATTAAAAAAGGCATCCGAACACTATAAGTATTTTGAGATTCAGTCTTGTCATCCACCAACTGAAAAGAGAATGGAAAATATGTGATGCTAAATTGATGCTTTATAGGAGCCTGATCTCAAAGCTTAGAAAAAAAAATCGATGATATCAACTTTCAGCATATACCTTAGGAAAAGAATTAAATTATCGACACCATAGCCACCTTGTCATCCATGTTCAGAGTCAATTGAGAATCAGGCATTGCTTCCATTCATATGAGCATCTACTCAACTTCAGCATATTGTTAAAATGTTGAAGAAAATAAGGACGGCCTGCCATGTTATCATGACATCCTTCAGTACATTAAGGATTAATAATACCCGAAAGGCACTACCAAAACCAACAAGAGAACTATCCGAATGATAGCTATAAGCTTCATTTTGGATGGCAAAATTTTGTACAAAAAGGGTTAGGATCAAGTACTACTTCAGTGCATAGATGCCTCTAAAGCCAAAATAATTCTCGAAGAAGTCCATAAAGAAATTTATGGTATGTATGCTAATAGACACCGACTAGTGAAACAAGTCATGTGATCATGCTGTTATTGTTGACTGTTAAAAAGGATTGCATTAACTCTACCCAAAAGTGCCACAAATGCCAAATCTATGCGGACAAAGTTCATGTCCCACCTATACCTCTACACAATATGACAACTCCATGGCCTTTTTCTATATAGGATATGAACATGATCAAATTGGTTAGTCCTAAGGCTTCTAACGGGCATCGCTTCATTTTGGTTACCATCGATTATTTCACTAAGTGGGTTGAGGTAGCTTCTTTTGCCAATGTCACCAAATCTATTGTATGCAAATTTGTGAAACAGGATATCATTTGTAGATATGGTCTTCCCTAGCATATCACTATTGATAATGCATGTAACCTGGAAAACAATATGATGTAAGTAGTATGTTCTTAGTTTAAGAATAAGCATAGTAATTTCATCCCATATTATCTAAAAATGAAAAGTGCAGTTGAAGTAACCAACAAGAATATCAAGAAGATAGTCAAAAAAATGGCTAAGGCGTACAAAGATTGGTATGAAAAGTTACCTTTTGCATTATATGCCGATCGCACAACAGTATGAACCTCCACAGGCGTTACCTCATTCTTCATAGTCTATAGCATGGAGGTAGTCCTACCTATTAAAGTCAAAATCCCTTCACTCAAAGTCTTGATGGAATCGTAACTTGAAAAGGCTAAATGTCAAGAACTGATATAAATGGCTCAATCTTATCAAAGAAAAAAGAATAAAAGCCATCTGTCATGGGCAGATGTATCAAAAGCATATGATGAGAGCCAACGACAAAAAGGTCCATCCTTATCAATTTCCAAAAGTTGACTTGGTACTCAAACAAATTCTCCCAATCCATAAAGGCACTTGAGGAAAATGGACCTTAAATTGGGAAAGGCCGTATGTGGTGTAACATATAGTTTCTGGAGGAGCCCTAATTTTAACCGAAATGGATGGCAGCAACCTACCCAACCCAGTGAACTCTAATTCTGTCAAGAAATACTATGCCTGAAAGAATTTTACGATGAAAACCCGAAAAAGGATCCTATTTCTCCTTCTCCTTTCACTCTTAAAAAAAAAAAGAGAGCTAGCTTAGATTGAAAATCGAAAATGGCAGCCTAAGTGACCAAACTCCCTTACTCAAACCAAGTTAAGAACCAATTTACCCCACATTTACAATCCTGATCAAGACACTAAATTATAACCTAATTCACCTATTCCATGCTAACCTACCCTACAACGTCTCATCCTTACCTACACCCAAAAACTGCAAACTACTTAACCTTGAGGACTCTATCCCACCATGGGACAATCTGAAGAATTTTCTTGTGACTCGGCCAATACCAAAAGGATTAATTGATTAAGAAAGGTTTTCGAAAACACCTAGTGGAAGACTCATGTCATTAGCATCAAGAGCTGAACAGGTAGGAAAACCTCTTTGAATTCCTTATCTTAAAATCATTTGTGATCTTGTAATTTATCCTAACTTGTACTTTCTTTCTTTTAAATGAAATACAATCACTTGATTTTTTGGAAAGTCCTTTTGACTTTTGCATCCCATGTTGCATCATGTTTATTATTTAATTAATAATGCTTGATAGATGAATGAAACTAATAATAGGATTTCCTAGCATTACTTGGAAAAATGAAAACTTTGTTGGAACTTGTGTTCCATGTTTAGAGACCAAGAATAAACCTTGGAGGCCACCATCTTTTTTACCCATAGATCTCTGTATTTGGAAAATGTGCTTAAAATTTCATCGTAGCAAAACCTCAGCCTAAAGACAAGGGGCCAAAGTTCTTTTCAAATTGTAATCCTCAACTGAAACTTAAAACAGTCCACCGAAACTGCCAAAAAACCTTTAAATCATAATTGACAAAAGAAACCCCACATGCTTATTAGTAAACTTAATGCAACAAAAGTTTTCAATCATGAGCAATCTAAACCCAAGATCACCTCCACAATCATGAGCCATCTGCACCTTTAATAAACGACCTTTGTATTTAAAATCTTTGAAATCTAGAACAAGATGGGTCAATCCCAAGGCAAGAAATCACCTTATCAAACTCGTTGGAGAGTAAACAACTGAAAAGGTCAAAACTGATCACCAGATTAGATTTTAAAGTTATCACTCTTAAGCATGCATTTGCATCTTCATGCATTATACAACATTTAACGTTTTTCAAGTACTAGCTCTTACATACAGGTTAAATTAGTGGGGAACCTAAGGCATAAATTTTTGTTTTAAAAAAACCTCAAAAAGCCCCAAGTACGTATCTTTGACCTTATGAGCTCATTGAAAATCATCCAAAAGAGGTATCTAAACTCAATTTCTTTCAGTCCATAAAGAGTTAGATGCCTATCGAGTTAAAGCCTACACAAGCTGGTGGTGCATGTTTGAGGGGTTAAACCCAGGAAACAACTTACTTTAATCCACAAAGAGCTGGACACTTATCGAGTCAAAGCCCACACATGCTGGTGGAACATATTTAGGAAGTTAAACTTATGAGACAACTTACTTCAGTCCACAAAGAGTAGGATGCCTATTGAGTTAAAGCCTACACAAGTTGGTGGCACTTGTTTAGAGAGTCAAAGCCATAAAATAACCTACTTCAGTCCACAAAAGTGCTAGACACCTATCAAGTCAAAGCCTGCATAAACTGGTAGCATCTATTTGAGAGGGTCAAACCTAAGAAATAACCTATCTTAATCCATAAAGAGTTGGACGCCTATCAAGTCAAAGCCTATACAAGTTAATGGCATCTGTCTAGGGGATCAAACCCAAGAAACAACCTAGTAGGGAGATCAAACCCTATCAAAACTCACTAAAATTTTTTTTCTGATAGAATCATTATTGATATACTTGGCCAGTCTTAACATAACACTAACTAAACCCCTATTTTTTGTAGGCACACAGAACCATCATCCTACCTAAACAAAATGGCGTTTATTTATCTTTGTCATATTCCTAATACTCAACAATGGGCAAAGAGGGGTAGCCATAGATACTTCATTTTGTTCGAGCCAACTTTTGGCATCCCAAGACTTAATTGAAAGATGATAGAATCAAAAAATAATAAAATAAACTAAGGATGACAACCTGGTGCCATACCACCAGGCACTACTAGGCCACATAGCACTAAGGCAAAAAAAATTTTTAAGGAAGGTCAGAAAGGCCGATAGGTCATATTAAAGAAAATTAGAAAAATGAGGCATCAAAAGTCATGATTTAGGGTGTCACAGGAGTCATTCAGATCAGTACATAGGTTAATTTCCCATTGTTTATGACCAAGGTGAGGTATTTAAAGAGCCTAAGCTATATGCAAATTATATTGATGCATAAGTATTGATGAAGGCCATTATGTCGCCAAAAATTTGATTTTTCATATGTAGTATCAATACAGAGAGTTTG
>JBBYHM010395428.1:0-13943 GCA_038381775.1 Adansonia rubrostipa | reverse complement strand
TTATACATATATATTAAGTTGATATTTAATATTCTGATAATTTTATGGGTGAGATTAAAAATTTATTATAAGTCTCATATTTTAATTAATTTTTGAGTTTTTCATCGTCAATAAAATTTTTAAATTTCGTAAGTGAAATAAAAAAAATTATATATATCTTTAACAGCATATTTAAAAAAATAAAAATTAATTAATTTAAAAATAAATAAAATATATAATAATTTTTAATTTGCTTCTGAAATAAAATTATACTTTACTACCGTGTATAGGAAAAAACCAACTTTATATAAATTATCTGTAATATATATGCCAAATTGCCAGTGATTTCGCCTTTGTTGAACTTTTCGTCACGCGTGACTAAAACTATATCAAAATTAGGTTTTGGGTTTGGAGCTATATAATTTAAAATTCAGATTTTAATTATAAAATAAGGTTGGCATTTATATATTTGGGGTTTGGTGACTATAGCTAGTATTTGCATTTATATATTTGGGGTTTGGTGACTATAGCTAGTATTTGCATTTGATTAAATTTATTATTATTATTATTATTATTATTATTATTATTATTATTATTATTATTATTATAAACATAAAGAAGAAAAACAAGAAGGAAAAAAAATCCATCAATTCCATCGTTAAAAGTAGAAAATCGTTGGCTGGAGGTGGTGGCTGCGTCATGCAAGGCTGTTTTTTCCTTTTTCCTTTTAATTGATATAACGAAAATTTCAATATATATCATGCTCTAATGCATGGCTTTAGCATTTGGCATATGACTAGGATTAAATGGTTTTTTTTAATTTAATTCTTTCTTTCGGTTTGTATGTTGCATTTTGGAGGGCTTGTTCTAACGTATGTTTATATTTAATTTGTCTTGAAGCTCGCTGGCCGGCCGAGTGGAATACATAGAGCCATTGTGGAAATCATAATCCTTGCTCATTTTTCTCTCCAAATGATTTTAATATCCTTATCCTTAGGAACAGCTAAACCTTCGATGTTAGAAAATTTTTATCAATTTAAATTAGATTGTAGGTTAAATTGATAAAAAAAATTTATTTTTAATTTAATTGTTTTAATTCGTTAAATTAATTGATTTATTAATATTTTAAAAATAAAATAAATTTTTTATTAATTTATTAAATTAAATTATTTATCAATTTTCAATTCAATTAATAGATTTCACAGCTCTCAAATTATTTTTTGTGAAAAGGAGTGACCTAGCTACATGGAATTCAAGACATGCTTTCCTTCTCTTTCCTTCAACCGATCACCGATGAAATTTACTTATCAACACCATCGAGCAAGTGGGAGAGGAATGGCGGGGGCTAGAGCTAGCTAAACTACCTCTCTCGTTACTAGCTCGGACTCAAATCTTTTTCATATAAATCGCACAGTTGTACTTTGGCAACCCAATATTCCAAGAAAGTACAACTACCAAAAACAAACCCTAAAACCCAATGAAGGCTATCAACAACTAATCATCATCATTTAAAAAGCTTTAATTCTCATCGGCCTTCCACGTACCTTTAATGAACCATTTAATTAAGTTTTTCTTGCCATTTTTTTAAAAATTTCATTATCATAACAAAAATGTGCATTTCATGCTTTGAACCTTACGTCATCCTATTACTCTCACAATCTTTACCATGAATAAAGAATGGGTAATGGTTTTTTTTTTTTAATTCAGTAAAAAATAATTATTAAATATAATTTTTAAGTAATAAATAATCTTTACTTAATGTTTATAAACATCAATTAAGTAAATCTATAAAAAAAAAATTCTCTCTTCAAAAACTGTTTATGTTCTGAAATATTTCATCCAATTTTGCAATTTTGTCCTTGTTGTACTATATGTGTGATACATCTATTATTTATATTATCTGTCTCATTTTATTTATTACTGCTTGATTTTTTTATCAAGTAAGTTAAATTTTGACTATTACGTTTTAAAATATTATATTACAGTAAAACTTTTAAAAATATGTTTTAAAATTTTTTATTTGAAAAAAGATCAAAGTTGATCTATTTGATTAAAAAATCAATAAGAAGTAATAAAACAAAGGGAATACTGTATGTAACTTTTTCTTGAAAAAAAAATTAAGCTAGCCTTTATTAGTTAAAGGGCATGCCTCTAAACCTGACTAATTAATAATGAGCAAGAAAAACTATAATTAATACTAAGTGTATGTCTATAATATAATATAAAATATAATATGATATGATATAAAAAATAATATAAATATAAAATAAATAAATAAATTTATTAAAATTTATATAAATATATAATAAATAAAAATAATATAAATATAATATAAATACTCAACTTCTAAAAAAAAAAAAACCATTGTTCGGTAACTTGGTTCATCCAGTCCAGTTGGAAACATAGCCTACCATCCTTGTCAGCGCCGTCTCTCTGTGACACTACGGCCCCCATTTCCATAGATTTTTGTTAATTTTATTCCCTTTTTTAGTTTTAATTCTTTTTAGAGAACTAATATTGGTGGGTCCATAGAATCGGATAAGGATGTCATGTCATTCTCTTTGCTCTCTAATTCTCCCTCTGATCTCTAATGCTTCCATCTTCGGTTTAAAATTTGATTTTACTTCAACTACTGCAACATAAAAACACCCCTTAAATTCCTGCATTAGAAGGCTTAATTCTTTCTAAATATCGATTCTTAAATTAATATATATTTAACATTAAAATTAACGTTCATTTTTTCCCACAAATTTGCCATGATGATCAAATTAACATATAATCCTATCAAAATTCACTTACTCATACAATAATTGAAATACAATCGTATGGAATCTCAAGCACATTTGATGTTGGACATCAAAATCATTGAAACCCTAGGTTTTCATTGGTAACCCAAGTGTTCTCTTGTCAATATTTGCTTGTTTTATAACCATATATTTCTTATAATAATTTTTGAAAAAAAAAAGAAAAACAAATATAATACCTAGTTATTATTGCTATTATTCTAATAAACAAAAACTTTCTAAGAGAAAGAATAAGATAACCCCCCCCCCCAAAAAAAAAAAAAAGCTAATCCTTTAACAATTATTTTGAGCATGTAAAATGTATATAACTATAAGATCTATTAAAATATTGCATAAAATAATAAAAGGTAGCCATTGGCTTATGATTTGAAACTGACCCCACGGCATATCAGAAAGAAAGAAACTGTCCCTTTGGATCGACATTTTTAATTCTTGAATGCTATCACATGGGCCCCTTTCATGTCAGCTCCCTTTATTTAAGCACTCCATTTCTAAACCACGAATATCCAATTCTCTTCTCAGAAAACATCAAACAACGTTTTATTTTGCTCTCTTTTAACTCTATAGCCAAATTTAAAACAACAAACAAACAAAGAATTTCAGGGTTTTTTGTTTTCACAATGGAGAATTTGTTTCGCCTTGTTGATCAGGATCAAGATTTCTTTCAACGTAAATGGACTTTGGTGAATGGTCCGGTCATAGTTGGTGCCGGCCCTTCGGGGCTAGCCACGGCGGCTTGCCTAAGAGAACAGGGGGTGCCCTTCGTTGTCCTTGAAAGAGCTGAATGCATAGCATCTTTGTGGCAAAAACGCACCTACGACAGGCTAAAGCTTCACCTTCCCAAACAATTCTGCCAACTCCCGAAACTGCCTTTCCCTGAGGATTTCCCTCAGTACCCAACAAAGCGACAGTTCATTGAATACCTTGAGTCATATGCCAAGCATTTTGATATCAACCCGAAATTCAACGAGTGCGTGCAGTCAGCTAGGTATGACGAGACCAGTGGTTTCTGGAGGGTCAAGACTGTCGTTAAAAGCGGCTTGAACAAGACTGAGTTCGAGTACATTTGCCGCTGGGTTGTGGTGGCCACTGGTGAAAATGCCGAGGGCGTGGTACCTGACGTTGAAGGTTTGGCTGAGTTTGGTGGTGAAATCATCCATGCTTGTGATTACAAGTCTGGCGAAAAATTCCAGGGTCAGAACGTACTAGTTGTCGGCTGCGGTAACTCCGGCATGGAAGTTTCTCTTGACCTTTGCAACCACAATGCTTCACCTTCACTGGTGGTTCGTAGCTCGGTAAGTTATCAACAAAATACCTTATCAGATATTCCATAAAGAGAAACAAAACCGCGAGATTAAATTCTAATGGGGGTTGTTTTCTGTTCTCTTTTTTAACAGGTTCATGTCTTGCCAAGAGAAATTTTTGGGAAATCAACATTTGAATTAGCTTTTTGGATGTTGAAATGGCTACCGCTTTGGTTTGTCGACAAGCTGATGTTGATTTTGGCCTGGGTGGTGCTTGGAAACATCGAGAAATACGGACTGAAAAGGCCATCAATGGGTCCGTTGGAACTGAAAAACACTAAAGGAAAAACCCCTGTATTGGACATTGGTGCGTTGGAGAGAATCAGATCAGGTGACATTAATGTTGTTCCTGGAATCAAGCGTTTCTCACGTGGACAAGTTGAGCTTGTCAATGGCGAAAAACTCGATATAGATTCAGTCGTTCTCGCCACCGGATACCGCAGCAACGTCCCGTCCTGGCTCCAGGTGAGAAAAAAAAAAGTTCTAGACTCCTCTGCTCAGCCTTTGCTATATTTTATAAGAAAACTGTTTTCAGAACCTTCCATAGATTTTATTCTAAATTTTCAGTCTTTTTTATTGGGACAAAATAACGAATGTCGTTTTTGGTTCCATGATGAACAGGAAGGTGAATTCTTCTCCAAGAATGGGTTCCCAAAGGCTCCTTTCCCGCATGGTTGGAAAGGCAATGCTGGACTGTATGCGGTTGGGTTCACAAGGAGAGGGCTCTCCGGTGCTTCCTCAGATGCAATGAGAATTGCGCAAGATATTGGCAGGGTCTGGAAACACGAAACTAAACAGCATAAAAAGAGAACCATAGCTTGCCATAGACGATGCATTTCACAGTTCTGAATAAAAAAAAAAAAAAAACCCAAAATGATTTTTCGTTCATTTTTTATGTAAAAATTAAAAATACTAAACAATACACACCCAAAAAGATAAAAAGGAAAAAGAAACAAAACAGGTAGCACAGGCTGACAGAGCCCTCTCCGAAGGCCCAAGTTTTTATTTCTTTGGGCATTTTGCAAACTTTCAGGATGATGAGGCTTTCATTCTGTTTTTTTTTTTTTTTTTTTCATAGTTTTTGTACCATAATTCAGCAATCAAGTTAAAATGATAGTTTCCTTTTTCGGTTTCAAGATCTTATTCATGATTTTGACATACCAAATAAGCTTTGATTCTCAATAACTAGTAAAGTTGATACTGATACTGATATTCTAATGCATAATTCTGATTACTCCAAAAAAGTTTAAAGAAGATATCCATTTTTATCAAAGATTCTTTTGGTCTAATCTATTTTCCTTTCTTTGATTCTTCCTACATGAGTCATTCAAACCTGTGGTGCTTGGGCTATTCTTTATTTTAATTGAAGTATTCGTGTTCAATATTCATATCTGAAATATATATATATAAATATGTATAAAAATATAATTTTTCAAAAAACCTTCTAATCTATTAAAAAAATTTTAAAAAATTAAATATACATTTATAAAACATGTATCCGTAAATTTTCAGATAAGAGCAATATACTTTTTCCCTACCATTCTCTTGGAAGGTACATCAGACATGGCGTATGATTAGAAAATAACCATCAGACACTGTAAAATCAAGGCAAAAAGTCCGCTTGATTCAATGTTTCAGAATTCGCAAGTTGCCCCCATAAGCGTCTATCATAGATGTGTAGGGCCCATGATCATGAGCGACGATGATGGAACCTATCTCCCACCATTACCCACCACCATCTTTTTCTTTCCTTTTTTTTTTTTTTTGGTTCTTAGCCAATCCGTAAGATGGGCTACAACACATCACTATTCCCTTAAATATTATTATCTTTTGCATTGACCAACTTAACTGAAATAATCTAAAGGCTTTTAGAAGTCTGATGCCTTGCACATGGATAGAGAGCTTCAAAGTTCTCTTATATGCCAAAATTATCAGTTTAGATATTTTCTCTAAAGCATATTCCAAAACGATGAGAAAGTGGGAATTAATTCATACGTTTTCACGTCCTAATGAGCTGTTCCAGTGTATTAACTTAAAAAAGAAAGCTTAAAGCATAATGACATTGTTTGTGCTACATGTCATGGAAGAAAATGAAATAAACTGATCACTTTGCCCAACATCTAGCTGGTCTGCTATCAGCAATTTTTATAAATTATGGGTTCAAGCTATATTACTTGTATTCAGGTGTAAGCGTCGGAGAAGGGATGAGTCCAACATAAGGATATTTAAATTTTTTTTCATATTTAAATATCTTTGAAAAGTCATATTCCCGTATCTATATCTAAAAATATACAGAGTACGGGTATTCAAGCATTTAAAAAAAAATAATAAGTCAAAATAACATAGGGTTAAAGGGTTAATTTGCTACTGAACTATAGCTGGATATCAAGAATCCAGGATTTTACTGCATTTTTTTCTTCACTGACCAATATTTCTGCAAATTGTCTTCTTATCTGATTCAAGATTCTTGACAGTAACCACCTTCAGACCTTTTAGGCATATATGTAAACCCATTCTAAAAATAGATAATAAAACAAAACAGCCAATTCTTTTTATTCTAAAGCTTATGACAAGACCAAGAACTAGGGGTGAGCATAAGTCGGTTCAAATCGACTTAACCGACTTAACCGATGGAATTTGGTTAATTCGGTTCGGTTAAGTCGGTTCGATGGTTATGTCGGTTTATTTAGTTAATTCGGTCGGTTATCGGTTAGTAAAATTATTAACCGAATTAACCGAACTTTTAATATTTAATATTTAATAATTATATATTTATATATATTAATAGGCTAATTAAACCCATTCTCAACCCAAATTTATAACCATTAGCCCAAGACCCAATAAACCGATTTGACCGAACTAACCGACCAAACCGATCGAAATTTAGTCGGTTCGGTTAATTTAGTTATGGTTAAAAATATCGGTCGGTTCGGTCGGTTCCTCTAGCTAAGTCGATTAATTTGGTTTGAAATTTTTTTTGATTGAAACGATCGAACCGACCAAATGCTCACCCCTACCAAGAACACTTAGAAGTCCCTTCCATGATTCTATCCACAAAACAGCGCCCCCTCTGGGAAGTCAAAACGCGTATAAACATTGCTTTCACTTAAACGACAAGAAAAAAAAGTCCGAATTCGCTAGCTCTGACGCTGCCCCTTTGCTTTCCTACACCACTAATCAGTAATGGAAACTTGGAAAAATTGGAGTCGTCCAATAATAGTTTTATGCATTGTTAGCCAATAGTTATTATCGTATATTCAAGTCGTAGCTTTTCTCCCCTTTTAAATTGCTTTCAGTTTAAATGCATGCAGTTTTTCTTGGCCGGGGGCTTGTCTTGTAAAAAAATAAAAGAAATGCAATTGCCTTGACGCAGAGTTTTGAGCTTTTGGGAAATTCTTGCTAGCATTCTACTGGATTTGTGACGGGAAACAATGGTTTAAAACTAAATTGACTGCACTTGTTGCAGCCTATCGAATCTGTGGCTCCATGCTGAGCAGTTGACAGTATAGTACTTTTCAGAAAAGAAGATTTTAGTTTAGAATTCAACAAATAGCTCCCCTATTGAAGGGAGCTTATATGGTTCCAAAACTTTTTATTTTTTTTCAAGAAACATATTCAATATTCAATATTCAGATATGATCATCAAAATACATAAAACTTTTTACAAAAAAAAAATGCTCATGACATTTAAAATCAAATTCGAATAAGTTGAAAAAGATCAACTCAAGAGAGTAATTGGTCCTCGAAATAAAGCCCACAAAAATAATGTCCATTGACCCCATTAAATTGGAAACTTCGAAACCAAGTATAAACCCATGGCCCATGGGGCCGTTCTCTTCACATTCCCCAAATAGAACATAGAGGACAGCCCCCGCACAGGTTCTTTCAAAGACGCTGTTTCAGAAATTACAGTATATGGCGCTTTGAATTCAATGACCCATCTGTTCCCACCTCATTAACATGTCTTTCACGGCAGCAAACTGATAGGTTTTCCTCAAAACCCTTAAAATTTGGACATCACTGATAACAAATAGTAATGTATGTTTCCAAGTCCCTTATAATTTGGACATGCCACTGCTAACAAATAGCGAAATAACACATGGGATGGCTACCTTTTTTTCATTGCCAGAAGCCCTTGACTAAGGGGCCCATTGTCTTCATCTTGTTCGAAAACAAAGAAAAACCATTGTCTGAAAGTTTCAGAATTTTGTTTCCTCACATGGTTTTGTCCACTATAGACTCCGGCGGGGTGGACCTCAACTGAGCAATGAACGTTGCTCAGAACATGCAATTTAGAAGGGGAAAAATAGAGTTTGTAAAATACATGATCCAACCCCTTTACAGCCTGACCTGTTTTCTAATAATTCAACCTTGAAATCCTAGACTCTAGTGAGTGGATGGAATACAAAGAATTGCAGTAGACTGCAAATATAGTTAGATTGCATAACTAAATCTACGTTGCTTCGACCTTTATTTTTCTTAAAATATTTAGACATGACGTGAGAATATAACTTTTCAAAAATCTTCAAATATATGAAAAACTTAAAAAAAAAACTTAATACACTCATGTCACACATATACTCATATCCGATATTCAATTCTGAGTCTAAAAAATATAGGACCAAATATAACGGCATTAGCATTAAATTCATCGGTTCTTATAGATAAAAGCATCAGAGGATTCGCTCATACGTGCCTCCCAGCTGTTTGGAGCAAAAAAAAGAAAAAAAACCCAAGGTCTTGCTTTGCCGATAAACAATTCTTATATTGCTGCTCAATCTCCAAATTTTACTTGCTAAATGCAATCCAGCCCTTCAGAACGCATGTAATCTTAGCAGGCCTATTACTTCTTAATTTGCTCTTAAAATTTTTTGAAGATAAATCATAGAGGGATGAGTCCTGATATCTTAAAATACATTCTAGTGAAAAGATGAACTCTAAAACCTTGATTTTATGACTCTGATCGTGACAAGAGCTTCCAGCTCAGTTGAGTTTGAAAGATCAGAAACTGACATTTCAAAGAGAGTAAATGATTGGCTTACAAATACCACAACAAGAACCTTTTTTTTATTGACTATGTTGGATTGACAAACTTGGGAACAACCCGACCAAGGTCACAACCTCTAAAGATTGAAAAATGCCAAGCTGTCATAGTCCCACCAGTTTTATCCTATCCAGGGACTGAGACAAGGACACAGGGACAGGCAAAATTTCACTTCCATCACAGGTTTGTGCAAATTTAGATACAATTTGAGTACAACGCTGGTGTAACTTAGACTTTTTAATGCAGTCGTCTAAGTTATTTAGACTGAGATATGAGTGTCGGATATCGGTATGCGTCTGGCAGGACTATAGTTATTTATTTTCAAGTTTTTTCATGTATTTAGAGGGTAATATCCTTATGCCCCTGTCTTGATTTATATTAGACATAAATACTTTATGAAAAATAAAGAGCCAGAGCAATATAAGTAACCATAGCTAAATATGTCCAATTAGAAACTTACTTGACAGGCTTATCAGGACATGATATTGTATTGTGTTTCTAGTTAGGTTAGATTCATCAAGCAGGAGATATCCCAAAGTTTTTCAGACAAAAACAAAATTGGACAAAATCTACAAAGCAGATATGATAGCTAAACTGTTCATGGATTCAATATAAACCAAGAATTCTTCACAAAACAATCAAAATTCAGAAAACAATAGCAGGACTAAATCTAACTTAATATGGCTCTATTTTTATTGATATATCCGTGTTAGACAATCATATCCGACATATATTTAGATATGGTTAATAGATACAATTCTCTAAATATATAAAAAAATATAAAAAAAAAATTGAACATAACCATGCCAGATACATTTCAGATCCGACATGCAACCTGAGCCCGAGTAATATAAGCTATAACAAAGTATCAGCTGAAATGACCAAAATTGAGCTAGAAATAAAACTTAATTTGTTTTTATGAAACCCACCTGAAGGTTGAAACAGAGTTTAAGAGAATTGAATTTTCCACAAGGCTGCGATGTGATTAACAATAACTCCAAGTTGCAGCTACTTCCACGTTTGGAGTTTGGACTTTGCCTCTCAAATTTGCTGGTTGGCAATAACAACGGATACAATCCCTCGTTTTGATATTTGGGCCAAAATTTTTTTGGGAAAATATTAATAAATAGACCAATTCCTTGTTCTTCTTAATCAATATTATATTATGTGCAATCCATTTACTAATAACTTTTTTTTTCAGGACATTATTTTGAAAGCATATTTCATACATTTGAGTCTGCATGGAATAGCTTTTTGATCGTGAATATAATTGGGAATGGGAAAAGAAGGAAAAAAAAAAAAAAAAAGGAAAAGGAAAGGGGATGAAATTGCATTAAACTAAAGTTATTGTTATACAACGTACTTTTCCCTTTATTTTCTTAAAAAGAAAAGAAAATAGAATACTCATTAGCAAAGCCATCATATACTGTTTTTCTTTTAAAAATAAATACAAGAATGTATATATTTCAACCTTTTTTTTATATATATAATATCATATCATGGCTACCAAAAATTCGACATACCCATTTCCAGTTCGATACCATTTCTTTTTGTTTGAAAAGTAACGTTCGATTGTTTAAAAAAAAATAAAAGAATTGATATATAAAATAAAATTAAAAACAATCTAATGGAAAGATAAATTAACAATTTCATAATTTTATAATAAGAAAATAAATTTGCTCTACTTTTTCTTGACAGATAAACAATCTGATTTGAGAGTTTTCGTTTTCATCTTTTATATGAAAAAATATATATTTAAAACTAATTTTAATCGCTAATACTTTCCATTATTTTTTCTTTTTTGTTAAACATGTTTGTAAATTACAGAAAATTATATTTTTTTTTTTCACAAAAAAAAGGAATAAAAAAATACAGTCCTTTTGGAGTTTTTTTGGGTAAATATAAACAACCATGAAACTATTACTTTTTTATTTTTTAATTTTCACCCTTTGCTTAGTTTAAGCTAAAAATACTAAAAAAATTTATGAACTATTCCACTAAGTTAAATACTTTTATTGTACCCAGCTAAGCTATTATCTATCCTTTGATTCATTGCTTAATAATTTTTTTATTTCAAATGAAAAACTAATTTATATTAAAAGTTTATTTAAGTATAAATTAAAATTTAAATGCTTATGGGGTATAAATTAGAAGTTAGAAACTTATGTACATTCAAAATTAAGGACTTATTTGAATATAACAAAAATTTAGAAACTTACCTAGATAAAAAAAATAAAATTCAAGGACTTTTTTTATTATTATTTTAAGCATTTGTTTACTGAAAGATTCAACATGCCGACAAAACAGGCAAATCTCAGGCTAATTCTGGTCGAGAATGTGTAAAATTGAGGCTAATTTATTAACTTTTTTTCTTAAGTTGCTGTTCAATGCATATCCACATTCATGCTTCTCAGGCACCTATTACCTCCGCTCCAAACTAGTGATAAAAATGGCAGTAATTGATCAATGAGAAACATGCCTGCAGGCTGCAGCTCAGTAGATATATAAACTTTTTACTTAAAGACTAGCACTATGTTTTCCGGGCGACCAAACTCAAAGCTTAACTTGGTTACTGCAGCCATCCCTAAGAGGTAGCATTTAGCAAGTTTGGAGTTTGAAAATCAACATTTGCAACTTTTTGCACCCAAAAAAAAAAAGTTTTCTAGGGTGATACCCCTCAGAAAGACTTAACAGTCTAGCACCGAATAGAACATACCATCCTAGAAAGTAAACATTTCCTTGGTTTCTAAAGTTTGATTTAATTTCTACCCTACAAGGCATCGATTATCTACTATTGCATGTTACGGACACCCTCACCTTCATATCCTTCATCCAAAGATCTCATAAATGCTTTTTCTTATCACATGTTCATTAGGAAAGCAGAATGAGCGAAAGGAGGAAGAAATAATTAACCCGTATTTTAGCACAATGCATTCTAAAAGTAACCAGTTACAAACAACATAGTACCTTGAAAACACTACCAAGTACTTCTAACCTGTAACAATATCTTCTGATTCCTTTTTTTCCCCCCCAAAACTCATGAATTGCTATATCCTACAGGTTTTAAAGTAGGCATATGATGCAGGGTGGAGATGATAGGAAATAACTAGAACATAAAAGAATTGAAAATAGTAGAGAAAGATAACGCCGTAGAGATATTTAGGTTTAGAAAGAAACCTTTTTGATAGAATAATGCAATAATAATTGAATACCTTGTAGCAACTCCTTAGATGCATATATATAGGCTAGAACTCCTACTCCTACTAGATTTAGTATTCCTAATAAAATACTAATTAAGCTTAATCATAAAACTTTATCCAAACTAAAACTCTAATCCTAAACAATAATCTAATTAAACTAGGATCCTAAACATAGATCTAAATGGATTTCTTTATTTCAACAGAATTTAAAATTAAATAGAACTCCTAATTGTTAATGCTCCTGCATCATTCTCCCCTGGTTGAAAGATTGGTAATATCTTTAGAAAAGACTTTAGCAGCTTCTTCGCACATTTCTGGATCGACTTTCCTCAATTCTTTCTCCGAAATCCAGGTACTTTAACAAGCTGGTTTTCCCAGCCATTTAATTAAGAACCTTCGATAGCTATTTCCCCTCCTAGATGTCACTTCCTTGACATCGAGAACTTCTTGGATGATGTTATTTTCCTTGGTAGGAAGCTGGCCAACTTGTTCAGTAACTGTACTTGGTTCTTCCTCATTAAATCCCTCAAATTCGTACAAATCTGAGACATTAAAAATAGGACATTAAAAATAGGACTGATTTGCAAGTCAGTAGGCAACTCCAATAAATAGGCATTCGAACCTAACTTTTTAAGCACTTTACATGGCCCAAATTTTTTAGACTTCAACTTATGATAGGCACCTTTAAGAAACCTTTCTTTCCTCAAATAGACCAACACCAAATCTCCTTTGAATTCCTTAAAACGTCTGTGTTGATTAGCTGCATTAGCATATGCTGCGTTGCTAGCTTTCAACGTATCTTGAACTTCCTTATGAATGCTACGAATGTGCTCAGCAAAAGCTTACCCGTCATCACTCACCCTAGCTTTTTGGGGTAAAGGCACCAAATCAAGCACATGTTGGGGTTTAAGGTCATAAGCAACCTCAAAAGATGTCTTCTTAATAGTTCGATTAACTGAGTTGTTGTTAGCGAACTCAGCTTGCGGAATAATTGAATCCCAACCCTTCACATGATTTCTAGCCAAACACCTTAGCAAGCTTCCCAAACTACGATTAACAGCTTCAGTCTGGCCATCCGTTTGAGGATGACAGGTGTTAGAACACTTTAAATCTGTCCCCATTTTATGCCATAAAGTCCTCCAAAAATGCCCCAAAAACTTAACGTCTCTATCAGAAACAATAGACGTAGGAACTCCGTGCAAACGTACTACTTCCTTGAAAAATAAATCAGCAATGTGAGAGGCATCTGCTGTTTTAGAAAAGGGAATAAAATGAGCCATCTTAAAGAATCTATCTACGATTACAAAGATAGAGTCATCCCCTTTTGAAGTCTTAGGTAAACCTAACACAAAATCCATACTCAAATGAATCCAAGGTGAAGTTGGTTTTGGTAATGGAGTATACAGCCTTGTATTTTGAGAACTTTCCTTACCAAATTGACAAACAGCACATCGCCTTACAAACCTACTCACATCCTTGAACATATGAGGCCAAAAATAGCAATCCGTGACCAAAGACATTGTTTTGTCCCGGCTAAAATGTCCACCCAATCCATTCCCATGAAGCTCTCTTATGATTTGTTCTCGGAATGATCCCTCGGGAACACATAGTT
>JBBYHM010395417.1:0-13944 GCA_038381775.1 Adansonia rubrostipa | reverse complement strand
TTAAATAGTCATTACGAAATGACTATTTATTTGGAGTCACCACCAATCTATTTGGGCTAGGTGAGATTGGTCACCTATCGAAGTTTGTATTTTGAGGGTTACAAAACCCTAGAATACAAACTCTAAGGCCTGCAATCATATAAAAGGGTCCGGGAGTTAGTTACAATCACAAGTAAGGATTGACTCTCTCGTGATGCTCAAAAATCAGTACCTTAATAATTTTGTGCTAACTTGAATCTTAATTTTTATTTGGTTTCAACATATGGCATTTAATTATAGATTCCCGAAATAATAATTTTTACAACAAATTTATTATTTCATGTTATGAAGATTGGGTTTTCAGAATTTTGGAATCCCAAGATTATTCATACCTCCCAAGGAACCAAATGGACACGAATTCTATATCGAATCCCACTAGAGAACCATGTGAAATATGAAACATTTTGTCTTTTTCTCTTTCTGAAATAAAAAATTCCTCACATATTCTGGTGGAAATCGTACCTATTAATTTAATTAGAAAATAGTGCCTCATTATAAAAATAATTTTATTACTAAAAATATGAACTTTATGACCTAGAAATAACCTAATATGATGAACCTATTCTTAGCGTATACTTTTGACATGAAAATATCTTAGTAATCACATAGGACTTGGTTTTAACGCAAAATTACCAAAGTGCCCTTAGAATATACCTTTGACATGAAAGTATCTCGGTAACCCTAAATGACATGAAAATGATCATGAAAGGTTGAACATATCCTTAATGCACATCTTTAGTATAAAAGCACCCTGATGACAACCTAAGACTTGGTTCTAGTGAAATTACCAAAATGCTCCTAAGGTATACCTTCGACATGAAAGTATCCTAGTAATCCTAAAGGACATGAAAATGATTGTGGAAGGTTGAACCTATCCTAAATGCACATCTTTGGCATAAAAGCATCTCGATAACTACCTAGGACTCGATTCTAGTGAATTACCAAAAAGCTCATAGGGTAGACCTTCTATATAAAAGTATCCTAGTAACCCTAATGGATCTTAAACTAACCTTAGAAGGCTTAAACAATCCTAAAATATTCACATTTGGCGTAAAAGCGTCTAAGTGAGCAAAATTACCAAAATACCTCTAGGATATATCTTCAACATGAAACTATCCTAGTAACCTTAGTGGATCTTAAAATGACCTTAGAAGGCTAAATGAATCCTAAACATTCACCTTTAGTATAAAAGTATCCTGGTGAGGACAATTACAAAAACACCCTTGGGGTATACCTTCGACATGAAAGTATCTCGGTACCTCTAATGGACACTAAAATGACCTTTGAAGGATAAATGAATCCTAAACATTCACCTTTGGCATAGAAGCATCTTGGTGAAGAAAATTACAAAAATGCCTCTAACGTATACCTTCAATATGAAAGTATCTCGGTGTCTCTAATGGACACTTAAATGACCTTAAAAGGCTAAATGAATCCTAAACATTCACCTTTGGCATAAAAGCATCTTGGTGAGAAAAATTACGAAAATGCCCTTGGGTTTACCCTTGATGTGAAAGTATCATGGTACCTCTAATGGACACTAAATGGTTAGAACTAGATGAACCTATCCTAAATATGCACCTTTGGCATAAAAGCATCCCAGTTACTATCTAGGACTCGATTTTAAAAAAATTACCAAAATGCCCCTAGGATATACCTTCAACGTAAAAGTATTCGGGCACCTTAATGGAGACTAAAATGATGAAAAGTAGAGAATTTAGTCTAAATGGAAGACTTACATGTTTAAGTTGGACTTGAAATGCAAAATTTTTAATCAAGCCTCTAAATTTTTGAAAATTACATTTTATATCCTTCTTAGGACCGAACAAATACGAAAAGCTTTGAAAATTTGTATATCCCTACGGAAGGCCATATAAATAATAAAAATCATTAAAACTGGTGAAATATACTTTTTTCCCCATAAATATGAAAATTTGTTATTTAGTCCCTACATTTTTCTAAATTTTCATTTTAGGCCTTACATACTAAAATAACCTAAAAATTATAAAAATAATATGAAATTATTCATGAAAATGCAGCCAATATATCAACAAAGATTCGGCCAAATACCTTGCTCTAAATTTTTTTTCAAAATTTACAAAGTAACCCCTAAACTTTATAAAATTATATTTTGACCCCTATATGGTAAAATACCACAAAAAAATCATTAAAAATCATCAAACCAGCAAACAATCAACACAAAAGTTATGGTAATAATATGCAAAAAGGTTCGACCAACCATTTTTAGCCATAAAATATAATTTCCATATTTTGCAATTTATGCCCTAAACTTTCTAATATATACCCTAAAGTATTAGAAATACCTAAAAAATGTTTAGAAATATACAAATCAGAAATATCATGGCTTACAAAGCTCTCAACGAAGCCAAAAATGTCATAAAAACTTTTATAAATTTTGTAATTTAGTACCTATGTTTACTAATTTTGCAAAATAATCTAAAAATCATGAAATCAAAATAAAAATAAGCACCAAATGATCATGAACAATTCCAAACAGATTCGGCCAAGGTGAAAAACATGAAATACATACATGCTTTGACATAAAAACCATGGAAATAAGCATAAATAATTATCATCAAACTTAAATCAAAGTAAAATCATAAACTAAATATAATATTATTCTAATCAACATATCAACATTACAATAACATGATAGAAACATCAACATAAATACAACAAAATCATAATCATAATAACAAGAATAATATTATATATATATATACAAGATTTAACTAAACCTAAAAATGCAAAAAAAAAATTAAAACCACCATGTTTAGCCTTTCAACATGGATGAGAATCCATGAGCCTTAACATGATTTTAGCTTATGAATAAGGATGAAAATGAATCAAAAATGAAGAAGAGAAAAGACAAGTGGTAAGGAAATTTTGAAAAACTAAGTGTTTTTTTTCTTCCAAGCTCTCTCTCTTTTTTTTTTTCTCTCTAGCTAAAAAGACCATGAAAACACATCTTCCCCATTTTATAAAAGCGTGAGGATAGGCCAAGAGGATCCCCAAATCCTCTTGGCAAAAACTCCAAGAGAAGAAAAAAAAAATTAAATTTAATTCTTTTATTATATTTTTGTCATAATTAGCATAAAAATGTGAGATTTGCATTAATTTGACAAACCATCAAAGGTCATTCAAAGATATTGTCATGATTGCCTTGAAATTTCATGTAATTGGTAATTAGAAACCAACTACATTGGTTAGGGAAATGTTGAATATCAACTAGACTAGTTTCCATGAAACTAGTAAAAAATAATCAATAATCGAAATAAAATTAAAATGATAATAAAATAGGGAATTAAAAATTAATAATCATAAACAAAATTTGGAAATGAAATAATAAAAATAAATAAAAAAACTAATTGGAGTTCCAAAACTCATAAAATTATACAAGAAAAATCCTTTAGGGTAAAAATTATTATATGTAAAAAAAAATGCAAAACTCATAAAATAAATTAAAATTTTCAAAACTGATTTAATATGGATGAAATAATAATATTTGAAGAAATTTAAAAATTAGAAACTTGAAAAAAAAACTCACTGAAAAATTTACGGAGTACAAAATCTATATCTTGGTAATAGAAAAAATTCTAAAACTCATAAAATAAATTAAATTTTTCAAAATTGATTTAATATGAATTAGATAATAATATTTAAAGAATTTTAAAAATTATAAACCGAGAAAAATCCCTTCAAAAAAAATTTATGGAGTAGTAAATCTCGAATCATGAAAATAGGAAAATTCAAAAAAAGCAAAACTCATAAAATAAAATGAGTTTTGAAAAATTGATTTGATGGTGGTCAAATGAAAATATTTAAAGAATTTTGGAGTTCAAAACTCGAGAAAATTCTATCAAAAATTTTATAGATTAAAAGAAAGCTCGTATTTTAAGATCGAAAAATTTCAAAGAATACATTAAAACTTATAAAAAATAAATTAAATAAAATTATCCAAGATATTGATTTACAAAATTGTAAAGGTAAAAATTTAAAATTCAGAATAATTTTTCAGGAGAAATTTCGCAAGTATAATACTTGCTATACTATGAAAAATTTAAAATTAATTACAAAAATGGACAAATTGTGGTATAAAATATCAATATGAATTTTTCCTTGAATATTTTTGATTTTTTTTAAATGCATATTAGCATAAATATTGCACAAGTGTCGGTAAAATATACGATGGTCAATTTTTCAATCTTTAAGGAAAAATCTCAAAAACAATTCATGAAAATGAGAAATTTCATCATGATATCATCTGTAGGAATGATTTCCTGAATTAGGCAAGAAAATAAACGAAATTTCCCTTTTGAATAATTGTCCTTTCATCCGATATTAGTCTTCAAATGGCATTTTTCATCGAGTGAACTTTCGGCTATCCAAATTATGACTAAAAAGATTTTGAAAATGTCGTGTTCATCTGAAAAATATCAATCCCAATGAGGATGGCCGTTAAGTTCTTGATCTAGGATATTCAGGATTATTAGAAACGAGACCCGGATAAAATTAGATGTCTACAGCTACCCCTCTTTGACCGTTGCTGAAAATTAGAAATAGGGCAAAGACCAAAGAGACATGATTTCATTTAGGTTATTAAGCTTTGAAAACTAAAATCAAGATGGAAATAAAAGCTAATTAGCCTTAAGGAGAATTCTTAAATTAAACGGTGACTAAGGTGAGACCTAAGTCACAAGTAGCTTATTGAGACAAAACCATGTTGGTTAACAAACAAAAGGAGCTGATTGGTATAAAACCATACAAGTTAATAGAGGCAAGAGGTTGACTAAGGGAAAACCTACAAGTCAACAAAGATATGGTCAACTAAGACAATATCTATGAGTCAACAAAAATAAAAGGTTGATTGGGACAAAACCAACAAGTCAACAAATGAAAAGGGTTAACCAGGATAAGACTGATAAGCTGACAAAAGAACAGAGTTGACTGGGATGAAGCTGATAGGTCAACTTAGGTAAGTGTTGATTGGGATGAAATTGACAAGTCAACATAGGTAAGGTTTGACTGTGATGAAGCCGACAAGTCAACTTAGGTAACAGTTTATTGGGATAAAATTGACAAACCAACATAGGTAAGGTTTGACTGAGACAAAGCTGATAAGTCAACTTAGGTAAGAGTTAATTTGCATGAAACTAACAAATCGACATAGGTAAGGTTTGACTAAGATGAAGCTGATAAGTCAACTTAGGTAAGAGTTGATTAGGATAAAATTGAGAAATCAACATAGGTAAGGTTTGACCAGGACAAAGCCGACAAGTCAACTTAGGTAAGAGTTGATTGGGATGAAACTGGTAAATTGACATAGGTAAGGTTTGACCAGGACAAAGTCGATAAGTCAACTTAGGTAAGAGTTGATTGGGATAAAATCGATAAATTAACATAAGTAAAGTTTGACCAGGATAAAGCTGACAAGTCAACTTAGATAAAAGTTGATTAGAATAAAACTGGCAAATCAACATAGGTAAGGCTTGATCAAGACAAAGCTGACAAGTCAACTTAGATAAGAGTTAATTGGAATGAAACCGATAATTCAACATAGGTAAGATTTGACTGGGACGAAGCAAAAGTCAACTTAGATAAGAGTTAATTAGGATGAAATCGACAAATCAACATAGGTGAGGTTTGAGCAGGATAAAGCCAACAAGTCAACTTAGATAGGAGTTGGTTGCGATAAAACTGACAAATCAACATAGGTGAGGTTTGACCAGGACAAAGCCGACAAGTCAAATAAGGGTGACTAGGGTATAATCTTAGATATAAAGGGATGACTAGGGCAATACTAATACAGCCAGATGAAGAATGACTAAGATATAATCCTACGTCTAAAAGGTTAACTAGGGCAGAATCGATATAGTTAAATGAAGAAGACCAGGATATAATCTTAAGTTAAAATGATCGACCAGGTTGAAACTGATATAGTCAAATGGTAAAAATGCTTTATATTTGGATTTTTTGAAAGAATATGAGGTTTACCTTTCATTTATGAAACATTGATGTATTCAGAGGCTCTTTTCAACTTAAGATCTGCAAATTATCAAATATGGATGCAAATGCATAAAGAATGCATATGATAAGTTTTCATGATTTAATTTTCTTTATCAATGTCTGATCCAGCCTATTTTAAAGAAGATATGATAGATATTTCTCCTTCAGTTGATGGAATAGACCCATATTTTTGCTTGAAGATCGAAAATATGTTCAAAAAACATTGGGGATCTCTTTTCCTTTTGGTAAAAGGAGCTAACGCTTGAATTCAAATTTAAAAGCATCTTTAGAGGTCATTGTAGACATGATCCAGTTATTTTGGAAAAGTCAAACTAGGTGATGCACCAATATCATCTAGGAATTGAAGAAGAGGAACATGATTAGGAATATATGGTCTCTGAAATTTCCCATTAATAGCTGGAACAAACTGATACAGGCTAAAGGTGAAAAGCATGATAAGGAATATGCGGCTTCTAAAATTTCCATCAATAGCCAAAACAAATTGATACAAGCTGAAAAAAAGAGCATGATGGGAAATATATAGTTGATCGACCCTAATTCTTCCTAGAATGTTTGAAAGACTTTGGATTATTGACTGAGATCCTTGCAATGTTTTGATCTCGTTTAAAGTAATGCAGAGAAATCAATTTATCATCTTTTCCTTAATTTTTATTTGTTCAAAACATTAATTATCTTCTAGCAAAAATGTTAGCATGGTCCAAAATACTAATTAATAAAGGTATGAATAAAAATATGTACTTGTATTGTAACAAAGAAAGAGGATACAACATTGGTTATTTTAAAAATGGTGATAAAATACAAAAGAGATTTTGGATATTACTCAAATAAGTGAGATCTTCCATTCATTCATTTTTTTTAAAGATTTCTTCTAAACAAAAAGTTTACTTTTCTGAAGATCCATCTCTTTAAGATGCCTTTTAGCATACCATGCCTCTTTCAAACTTAGTCTTTTGGTAAATTATGCTTGTCTATTTTTTTCAAATGCTTGTGCTATCATTTCGAGCCTTCAGCTTAAAGTCTCCTTCTTATACCACCTTCGATCAGATATAATTTTTAGGTTTTTTTATTAAAAAAATAAATGCCTTTTCAGGTTTTCATCTATTTTTCTCTTTTTTTAAGCATAATATCTTTTTACATCATCTGAATTAATGGGGTTTGGTAGAATTCCTCCATCCATCTCTGCCAATATCAATGCTCCTTCTGAAAATGTCTTCTGGACAACATAAGGCCCTTCCCAATTGGATGCCCACTTGCCTCGAGGATTATTTTGTCCTGACAGGATTCTTCTTAGTGCCAATTCTCCTTCGTGGAATTTTTTGGAATGAATTTTCTTATCATGTACCCTCATCATTCTTTTTTGGTATGTTTGCCCATGTTAAATAGCTTTTAACCTTTTTTCTTCAATGAAGTTCAGTTACTCATAATGATCTCGAACCCATTTGGCTTTTTCCAACTTGGTTTCCATTAAAACTCAAAGTGAAGGGATCTTCATTTTAATTGCTAAGCTAGCCTCTGTATTTGTAGACTAACGAATAAGGCATTGCCCTAGTTAAAGTTTTATAAGCCAAAAGGGTGAAGGGGAGCTTCTCATGCCAATCTTTATAGGTCTCTGCCATCTTCCCTATGATTTATTTAATATTTTTATTAGCTACCTCTATAGTTTCGTTCATCTTTGAATGGTATGTAACCAAATTATGATGAAAAATTTTGAGTTAGGTACACACCTCTGTCATTAATTTATTATTTAAATTAAAGGTGTTATTTGTTATAATTTTTTCAAGGATCCCAATTGACAAATGATGTTAGTTCTCAAAAATTTTATCACCATCAACCTTATCACATTTGCATAAAAGGCTGCTTGAACCTATTTGGTGAAGTAATCGATAGCCACCAGGATAAAGCGATGATGGTTCGAGGCTACAGGGGTAATTGGCCGAATAACATCCATGCCCCACACGGAGAAAGGCCATGGTGCGATTATGATAAGCAATGGTGAAGGTGGTACATGGATCTTGTTAGCATAGACTTGGCAATTATGACACTTTCAGGCATATTTAATACAATCACCTTCCATACACTTCTTCCAATATCTTTTTTGCTTCGAGAGCATCAACACACCTTAGTAACACTTGATCATGACTCTTCTTGTAAAGAATCTCTCCATATATAACAAAATTCATAGCCAGCCTCCTTAAAGTTTTTTTTATCGATCTCAGAAGCATTATCCAGGTATGGTTGATCCTTGAGATATCTTTTGATATCGTGATACCATGGGAGAACATCAGCTTCCATTCTAACATTGCAACAATATATGGGAGACTCGTATATGCTAATTTGAATTGGTGTTACCTCTTATCCTTCATTCACCTTAAACATTGAAGCCAATGTGGGTAAAGCATCCGCCATTTGATTATCGTCTCTGTCGCAATGTACCCTAGGGTGGATCCTTACGGATCTATGGGTGTATATGACTTAAAATATTTTTCTAACTAGGAAATGTCTTCTTGACCAAGGCTTTTCCTTCTGCAACATGATTAGAATAAGAAAATACAGATTCTTGACTCGCGATACAATGAGAGGGTCATAAGATGAATCGCTCAACTTATTGGTCTTAGATGACCATCACAAAGTGGCCAACGCTTAAAGTTGCCACCGATCATTTTGGGCTAGGCATGATCGGTTGCCTATTAAAACCAATGTCTTGAGTTACAAAACTCAAAACATCGATCCTATGATCTGCGTGGTACAAAGATTCACCATTTGAGTTTGGGAGTTGGTTATGAATGATGAGGCATGCACCTTTTCATGACGCTCGAAATCAGTACCTTACTAGTTATGTCTTATCTCAGTTTTGATTCTTTTAATCTTAACCTATCATTATTTTCATATAACCCTCTTTGAATGCATAAATTTTATAAAAATACAAATCTAGGTTTTAATGAAAAGATTTAATCTCATATACGCCCTGGATAGATGGGGAATATAGAAATTATTAATAAAAATAACCTCTGGATTTTACTTTGAAAATGGAATATTCCATTTTGCAACTGGAGAGATACCCACGCGGAACATCACCTTCAATTTTACTTGAAATGATTTAAAAATTTGAATGCAAATAATCATCACAAAGAAATCACGTTAGTAAGGCAACGAATAAAGTAACATAACATGAACCATTCAATGTAATGATAGAAAGAAAGGATTGACTATTGGAATTTATCTCGTAATTAGCATTGATTATTTGGGAATAACCGAATTGATAATTTTTGAGACAGATCTGGGTTCCTTGATTGAACAAGGTTTTTTAAAAATAAAAATAGGCTTGACTCTTGACATGTTCATGGAAATCCATAACAAAAGAAAAATTTAATTGTAGTTGAAAGACATGGTTGGAGTATCCCTCAGAAAGATAGGCTTGGAGTATCCCCAAGGATGACGAATAATTTTGACAAAGAAAGATTTTTAAATCTTAACAATTTTGAAAAAATAGGGTTTGAGTATCCCTTCGAAAGGTCAGGGTTGGAGTATCCCCGAAAGTGACATGTTTGACACTCTTTAAAGAAGTCAAGTTTGAAAACTTAAGTTGACAAAACTTTGTGATTTAGAAAATAGGTGAGCATTTTGACACTTTTTGATAAAAGAAATTATTATGAATAACGATGGTAAAGATGTAAAAATAAAATAAAAAATATTTGTGACTTGATACAAGCCTATGGAAGGTCAAAGCATGTTCTCAAGGCTGGTCAAGATGATATGGTGACATTCAAATTTCTCGAGACGAAGCTCGAAAAACAACTCAATTTTGAGCATAATTGAAAATAGAGGACAGCATCATGCTATCCCAATTTCTAAATTTATTCTAAATTAGTTTGAAGGCCTTAGAGGGTAGACAAGATACTGTTAGAAAGGTAACTCAACGAGGGTCAATCTAAAAATATTCCTAATATTCCTAAAAGTCACTCTCCAGGGGAATAAATTTTCAACTTCTGATTAATTACATTGCTGACAGAGCATATGAGGGATAAGGTGTGTCAAATTTTGAAAAATCACCTCAGACTCATTTGGTATCAAAAAATTGCAAATGATACCTTTCTGAAAAGGGAATTCCATGAATCTTTTAGGAAAATTTTTAAAGGATTTGGAAAAATCATTTAGTGGGTCTGAATGGCCTAATCAGAATACATGTTGCTGATTCTAAGGGCTCTGGATAGTTTAGATTTGCAAAATCATAACTCTCTCATCCGGAATGATCGGGGGGTTTATAAGATATCATTTTAAAGATAATTTGACACATTTTGAGGGAAAATATTAGAAAATTCATGAAAAATCATTTGGGATTTTAAATTAATTTTTTAATTTGCAATAGTTATGCTGCCAATAGGGGACAAAGTAAAGCAAGGGATTTTTTTTATTTTTCTTTGTGTTTTCAGGTCCAAACTTAGGTCATTGACATTTGAATGTCCATGACTGAAGGGAAAGAGTGCCATGAGTGTCACGAACTCATTTACATAACCTCGGTGTAGTTGGCATGATGAAACAGCCTGTTGATCATACCACTCAAGGTTTCGACTTAAAAATAAGGCACAGACATTTCAGGAACAAGTGCAGTGCCATTTTTGTTGGAAAATCAAAAGATTTGAGCTCGCTTAACCAAGATTTGGAAAACTTAATTTTCCCTAAGATTTTTTTGCTAACTTTAACGAAAATTCTAAGTTCATGCTAATCCTCATTGGTTCAGATTAACATGCTTAGCTTAGGGAGGTTTTGAAAATCAATTTTTTTGACAGCCATCAAACATGCACGTAGATAACGAGAAGATAATAAACATACAAGGGGATGGCACATAACATGAATGTGGATGCTAACTTTACCAATGGTCTTGACGAAGAAAGTGCTATGCTCATATCTCATGAAGTGAAGCATGCAGAAAATGACAATGATTCATGAAAAAATGCAAGTTAATGTATAAAGATGCTTGCAACATGCTAGGGATTTGTGCATGGATTGAACATAATGTGATGCCTGGATATGGCATAAAATGCATGAACAAGAGCTGTCAAAAATAACGAAGATGAAATAAGACACTTTACACATAAAAAAGGCATCAAGGCATCCAAATCCTAAGCTACCACAACCAAAATCCACAATAATGAATAAGAATCCTAAGAGGGTGGTGGAAGCATGAAAAGCTCATTAAAATGATAAAGATGTTGAAAAACTGAAAATGAAAGTCATTAAATAGAAAGTTATACCAACAAAGCTTCAATTATGGTCAAATGGTTGAAGCAGCAGAGATGGCCTAAATTCTCTTATTTTTCTTATTTTTAATTAGCAAGAACTGTGAGAAAAGAAAGGCTTCGGTTCTAGTATGGGTAAGGATGATTTTTCAAAGCGTATAGTGGTTGAGAGTGAGTTTTTAGGGCTATTTTTAGATGCTAAGTGAAGGGCTACGAGATTCTTTTTTTATGTATGAATGAGTTGGGAGAGCAGAAACAAACTGGAAAAAAAAATCCTTGAGTTGAGATATTGATGGCCTATATATACCAACATTTTAGAGTTAATTTATAAGTGTTTTTGGTTATTTCTCAAGGGGACAAAGTTGTGACAGCTGATAGCTATAAGGTAGCTGTAAGAAGCTATTTGCTGCCAATGTGATGGACATAGGGTGGCTGGTTTGATTGCTGAAAGCAGATACCAGCAAGTAAGGTGGCTGATGTTAATCTTTGTTAACAAACAAGGGAGGAGTAAGGTGATCATATGACATTGACCCTTTATGATCCAATTTAGACTTCAAAAAATGTTTTGATTAATTCACAAGTCCAAATTCATAATTTGATATGGGTTTTGATATTTTCTTATGCAAAAATGAGTTAAAATTGAGCTTTGGATCAATGGTGGACAAGTTAAAAATGCCCGATCATGGAAAATAGCCTACATTTATCGATACATTAAAGAATGTATCGATACATTTGGTCTAAAAACCCTCGAATATATCGATACAATGAACATTAAATCGATACAATGATTATTATATTGATACAATGATCATTTATCGATACAATAGAGCATTCTATCGATATATATTGATATGTAACGATACATCTACTTTACAGAATGCAAGTTTTGGTTTTGGCATGGCCTAGTATCGATACATGAGTTCATGTATCAATACATAAACTCATGTATCGATACATCTACACATTGTATCAATATAAATGAGGATATTTCAAATTTTTAGGTTGTTGGAGTATTGTATCGATATATGAGGACCATGTATCAAGACATTCAGGTAAAATTATGAATTTTGCCATTTCTTTTTGTCTCTGAACACCTGGAACTACGTCCTTTGATGCCATATCTTTGCATTTTTTTAATATAATGAAAATATTTTTGCCATCATACCCTTTCACATCCATGTCCCAAATTGCTAAAAATTAGCCCAGATAAAATATGGTGTCTATAACTGCCCCTCTTTGACCGTTGCTGAGAATCAAGAATAGGGTAAAGAAAAATGGACACTATTTTATCCGGGGTGGAATGACGCTCCCCAGAATACTTACAATGAAATAAATTTAATCAACTTCACTGTGATAATTATAGTGTATTCACAGTGATCCTAATATAAATTTAGGTGAATTTTGTAGGGTTTGCCCTCCTTACTAGGGTGTTTGGTTTTCTAAGGCTTGGCCCCTTTAGATTGGTACAAAGTAATGTGGACTTTGATATGGGTACCACTAACTTGTGCGGGTTTTGACATAGACTAGGTGCCACCAGCTAGTATGGGCTTTAAAAAATTACCACCGACTTGTGGGCATTGAAAAAGGTGCCACTGACTAGTGAGTTTTGAAAAGGGTGCCACTGACTTGTGGACTTTGAAAAGGTGCCACTAACTTATGGGCTTCAAAACAATGCCACTGACTTGTGAGTTTTAAAAAAGGTACCACTGAATTGTGGGCTTCAAAAAAGTGTCACTGACTTATGGGCTTTAAAAAGGGTGCCACTAACTTATGGGCTTTAAAAATGTGCCACTAACTTGTAGGCTTTGAATAGGATGCCACTGAGGGTGCCACTAACTTGTGGGCTTTGAACAGGGTGCCACTGAATTGTGGGTTTGAACAGGGTGCCATTGACTTATGGGCTTTAAAATGGTGCCACTAACTTATGGGCTTTAAATAAGGTGCCACTGACTTATGGGCTTCGAAAATGTGCCACTGACTTGTGGGCTTTGAATAGGGTGCCACTTCCTTGTGGGCTTTGAATAGGGTGCCATTGATTTATGGGCTTTGAAAAGGGTGCCATTAACTTATGGGCTTTGAAAAGATGCCACTGACTTGTGGGCTTTGAACATGATACCATTGACTTATGGCATTCGAAAAGGTGCCACTAACTTATGGGCTTTGAAAAGGGTGCGACTGACTTGTGGGCTTTAAAAATATGCCACTAACTTGTGGGCTTTGGGAAGGTGCCACTGGCTTGTAGGCTTTGGAAGAGATTTTGACAGTTTTTTTTATGAAACTTCAAATAAAATTTTTTTAACAGAAGTTTATGACAAAGTTTCCTGATGAAAGGGTTTTGACACTAGTTTTTGACAAGATTCTTGACTAAGCTTCTGATAGGTGTTCTCGACAAAACTTCTTGACAATAGTTTTTGGACAATAATTTCTTGACACTGGCACTTTGATAGTAGTTTCCTGATAAAAAGGGTTTTGACATGAGATGATGAGAAAAAAAGAACTTTACTTGAATGGCACTTGGTTTACAAAGCTTAGAGTTTTTATCAGGAATTCCTTGGAGGTTCAGTAAATCTGACTTGAAGTGATATTGTAAAATGATGTATGATGGTAATGTGAGTGCATG